>JAJHZJ010000796.1:0-214348 GCA_023548195.1 Bettongia penicillata ogilbyi
TTGGGAGCAGGATTAAAATACGGGACTTCTAATTCATGCCTCCAGGATGCAGTCTTCTTTGAAAGCAGGACCACCTACTCTCCAAAATTCATTTCTTATGATTCTGGAACTATTCAATATCTCCCACAGATCCTGAATTATGAGCCTAATCCAAAACAGACCTCTACTAGTGACACAACCCTGAGGCTAGTAGAGTCTACTCCCAACACGACCTTCATTCACGGGGAAAGTAGCTGCCAAATGCTGTAGAGAAAAGGTGGAAGAGGATAATTAATGGTTTATATTTTGTTAAAACAAATGTTATAAATAACACCTTAAGTTTGTGGCCAGTGATTACTCAGGTTTCTTTAGGGATGTTGGATGGATATGTTGGAAATTGGCTTCCTATCGATTTTAAGCTCTGCAGGGTTCCAGTGCATGAAGTCTGTGATTGTTCCAAATCACATTATTGAGTTTCAGGCTTGAATATGAGGAAATTTCCAGATCTTACTTTTTATGTAAAACATAGGGAAGGAGATTGTAGTAAAAGGTTTCTCCTGGGAGGGTGTAAATAGTCTTGTAGGTAGGGTGAATGAAAGCAGAGGTTTGTTGAACAGTGACTATAGGCTGAGAAGTTTTCTTCTTTGTTAGAGGGAGCTGGTGTTTCTGGAACTTAGCCATCAGGGTTAATTTGCTTAAGTCTTTGGGGAAGAAATATGCCAATGTTGTAGAACAGGAAAGCCAGTGACAAGAAGAAAAAAATGCTAAATGTATAATTTTACCCCCAAATATATATGTACCTCACATGGGCATGCTCTCAAGAGACATTTCTAAGTACATTTTCATCACTTTTCTTTTTCACTATTGCTCTGTATACTTCTCCATTCTGGATATGCTCTTTTTCCTTAAGAGACACCTAGACAACTAGATGTTGCAGTAGATAAATCTCAAGACTTGGGGTCAGGGAGATCCAAGTTCAAAGAGGGCCTCCAATCCAGGAAACATTTATTAAATGCTTGCTATGTATCAGGCACCATGCTAAATGCTGAGTATACAATCTATAAGGAACTCACAATTTAATAGAGGAGACAACACACAAAGGGAGAGGAGAAAGTGGAGTTAAAACCAGAATAGAGTAAGCATGATCCTAGTTTCTGCCCCCTAAAAAGGAACACATTTAGAGGAGTTTAGTACTCTATCCTACAGCCCTCCCATCAGAAGGGAGAGGAAGCTGTGGAAGGGGTTGTCCACTAAGCCTTGAGTTTGTAGCTAGGTGGTGAGAATATAGGTGATGAGTTTAACCTGAGAGCAGCACCTTGTTCCTTGGGGTTGAAACCAGGCAGAGCAGCAGATACATGATGCAGAGTGGATTCTCAATATTTACTACCTATGAGACCCTAGGAAAGTCACATTTTTTACTGGATCTGTTGAAAACTCAACAATAGTAAGCTTTTTTACACTGTTTATTTATGGTCTTGTGGAATGTTGACATGATGCATGTGATAACAAGCATCTTCATAAATGAGCTTGGTATTTCTTTTTTTGTTTGTTTGTTTTAAACATAAATATTACTTACTAGTTGTGAGACCCTAGGCAAGTCACTTCTTAACTTGTCTCTCTCAGTCTGTAAAATGGTGGTAATAATAGTACCTATCTCACAGGGTTATTGGGAAGAGCAAATAAGTTCATATATGTAAAGTAAAACTCTCCGCACACCTTAAACTGTGAAATAAATGCTGTCATTTTTATTTTTTTTCTCATTCAGAGAACATAGCATAGAGGATAGAATGTTGGCCTGGGTTAGAATTCTGCCTTTGACCTTTACTAGCTGGGTGATCTCGAGTAAGTCATTTAACTTCTCTAAATTTCTGGATGGAATCTAAGAGTTACCTAATATGGATGGGTTGCAATTTGTATCAGTGACTCAAAATAAAAAATAAAAATGTTCTTGACGTATTTCACAGGGATTTTTGGTTTTTTAAGGAATGAATTTATACTTAATTTAATAGGAGCTACTGAAGACTTTGGAGGAGTTCAGTTGCTGCCTATAAGACATTGACTGTATGACCCTGAGCAATTCACTTAATCTCTGAGTGCCCTAGGCTACTCTCTAAGATTATAAGTAGTAAAGGAGATATAAAGAAGAGATTTCTCATTGTGGAGATCTGTAGAGCGATGACATGATGTCTACTTCCCATCCTATAATTATGACATCTTTCTCCTCTGTCTATTTTATGGGTATATATACAGGTGTATATATGTGTGTGTGTATATATGTACATATATACACACACATACACATACACATAAACACATACATGTAACTACATACATATATACACACATATTGACCTGCAGATAATACAGAATTTTGTAATAGGTAACAAAACTACTTAGTAAAAGGTGATAAAAATCATGAAAGGTGCTAAAAGAATGATCAGATAAGTATTGTATCAGAATTTTAGATTGGGAATGGACATTTGAGATCCTCTGGTACAAAACCTTCTTAATGCAATTAAAAAAAAAGAGAGAACCAGAATGGTCAAATTAGTCAATGGTAGTTTCAAAACTGAACCCACAGTCTTCCCACTTTACAAGTATGGGTTATTTCTACTGAAGTTAGGATTGACTGTAAACACTGTCTTCCCAAATATGAATCAGTAAATAGCTTGCAAAACAAATATGGAAAATCCACTAGACTCACCTTGCCCTTTTTGGCTACTCTTTTGTATTCACACTTTATAATTCATTTGTTTTGTTTGGTTTTTGTTTTTCCAGTCTCTTTTGAGGCTGAAACAAAATGCAAAGAATCATCATCACCTGTGTCAAACTGTGAAAAGGTCTTGGATTGACCAAAAATGTCACTTAAATCTTATCAGTTTTATGTTTAAAACAAACAAGAAAAGGAACTACCAATCTCACTGATAAGAGCGTTTGCTATCTTCTGCATCATGGCAACATTTCACAAAATCATAATGAAGAGTGTAAGACTTCTTGGTATTCTTTAGTTTTCAATTCAGTTAGGAATTCTATAAGAAAAGCAAAAAGTTAATTTAAAACCTTCCTCAAATGATAAGAGGGATTTTTAAGATTAATTGAGAATTTTAGGAAGCATTCAATGGTTTTGTTAGCCATCCCTCAACTGCTTATGTTTTCTGAAAAAATCTGAGATTTTTCCCCTACCGTATTATTTTGTTTTGTTTTATTTGGACTGGGTAAAATGGGTCATTCTTTGCCTCATTTCTTATGTGGAACCTTAATCACTGAATGAGCATTCTTTCAGTTAAACTGAGACTCAGGAAATACCTTAGCTTAAAAAGGCCAATGTCTCTCACTACATCCCTCTTTTTTAAAATTTAATTTAATTTTTAAAAAATGTTTACTTATTATTTTTAGTTTTCAATGTTCATTTCCAGAAAATTTTGAGTTCCAAATTTTCTCCCCATCTTTCCCCTTCCCCCACCCCATAACACTTTACATTCTAATTAACCTTTCCCTCACTATGCCCTCCTTTCTATCAGACACCTCCCTTCCCTTATGCCTATCTTCTTTCTTTTCTCATAGGGCAAGATAGATTTCTATACCCCATTACTGGTATTTTTTATTTCTCAGTTATCTACAAAAACAATTCTCAACATCTGTTCCTAATACTTTGAATTCCAACATCTCTCCCTACATCCCTCCCTACCCATCCCCACTGAGAAAGCAAACAATTTAATATAGGCTATATACATGTATTTTTGCAAAAGATTTCCATAATAGTCATGTTGTATAAGACTAACTATATTCCTCACCCTCCCCATCCTTATCTTGTCCCATCAGTTATTCTATTCTTTCTTTCGACCTTACCTGTCCCCAAAAGGGTTTACTTTTAATTACTCCCTCCTCCCATTTGTCCTCCCTTCTATCATCCCCTCACCCCACTTGTCCCCTTCTTCCTTACTTTCCTGTAGTGTAAAATAGATTTTCATACCCAAGTAAGTGAACATCTTATTCCCTCCTTAAGCCAAAAGTGAAGAGAGTAAGCTTTACTTTTTCCTTCTGACTTCCTCCCTTTTCTCTTCCATGGAAAAAGTTTTTCTTGCCTCTTTTATGAGAGATAATTTGCTGCATTCCATTTCTCCCTTTTTTCTTTCCAATATATTCCTCTCTCACCCCTTAATTTTATTTTTTTAGATATCACCCCTTCTTATTCAACTCACCCTGTTGCTCTGCATCTGTGTGTGTGTGTGTGTGTGTGTGTGTGTGTATAATCCCTCCAACTACCCAAATACTGAGAAAAGTCTCAAGAGTTACAAATATTATCTTTCCATGTAGGAATGTAAAGAGTTCAACTTTAGAAAATCCTTAATGATTTTTTCATTCCTGTTTACCTTTTCATGCTTCTCTTGATTCTTGTGTTTCAAAGTCAAATTTTGTATTCAGTTCTGGTCTTTTCATCAAGAATGTTTGAAAGTCCTCTATATCATTGAATGACCATTTTTTCCCCTGAAGTGTTATACTCAGTTTTGCTGGGTAGGTGATTCTTGGTTTTAATCCTAGATTCTTTGACTTCTAGAATATCATATTCTAAGCCCTTTGATCCCTTAATGTGGAAGCTGCTAGATCTTGTGTTATCCTTCTTGTATTTCCACAATACTAGAATTGTTTCTTTCTGGGTGCTTGCAATATTTTCTCCTTGACTTGGGAACTTTGGAATTTACTTAATATTCTTGGGAATTTCCCTTTTTGGATCTCTTTCAGGAGGTAATCTGTGGATGCTTTGAACATTTAATTTTTCCTCTGGTTCTAGAATATCAGTGCAATTTTCCTTGATAATTTCATGAAAGATGATGTCTAGGCTCTTTTTTGATCATGGCTTTCAGGTAGTCCCATAATTTTTAAATTGTCTCTTCTGGATCTACTTTCCAGGTCAATTGTTTTTTCCAATGAGATATTTCACATTATCTTCTCATTTTATCCTTTTTGGTTTTGTTTGGTAATTTCTTTGTTTCTCATAAAATCATTAGCTTCCATCTGCTCCATTATAATTTTTAAAGAACTATTTTCTTCAGTGAGCCTTTGAACCTCCTTTTCCATTTGACTAATTCTGTGCTTTTAAGTATTTTTTTCCTCATTGGCTTTTTGAATCTCTTTTGCCAATTGGAGTTAGTCTATTTTTAAAGGTGTAATTTTCTTCAGCATTTTTTGGGGTCTCCTTTAGCAAGCTATTGACTTGCTTTGCATGATTTTCTTCCATCAGTCTCATTTTTCTTCCCAATTTTTACTTCACTTCTCTTACTTCATTTTGAAAATCTTTTTTGAGCTCTTCCATGACCTGAAATCATTTCATATTTATTTTGGAGGTTTTGGATGCAGAAACCCTGACTTCCTCTGTTGGTATGCATTGTTCTTCCTCCTCCAAAAGGATGGAAGAAAATATCTGTTCACCAAGAAAGTAACTTTCTAAAGTCTTATTTTTTCTCCCTTTTTTTGGGGCATTTTTACCAGCCAGTTACTTGACTCTTTGTCAAGAGGAGGGTATACCCTGGAGACCTGTAAGTGCCCAGTTCCTCCAAGGTGGCACAATCAAGGGACAGGAGTAAACTCCTCTCCTGGCCTGCACACTGGTCTGGGAGCAACCAAAAACTTTTCTGCCCAGAATTTGTGAGTAGAATTCCCTCTCCACAACTGCCTCCAGCTCCACCACACTAGCACTTCTCCTCACCCCATGGTCAAGCTCAGAGCTGAGATTCAGATCAGCTACTCAGTTCCCCCAGAGACTTTAGGCAAAGGACTCCAAAAGTGGACACTGCAGCTGCAGTGGTGCAGATGGCATTCCCTTCTCCTGGGTGAAGGAGCTTTTTCACGGACCTTTGAAGGTGTCTGTGGCATTTGTGCATTGAGAGATCTGGGAATTGCTGCTGCCAGTGGCTCCCTGAAGCTCTGCCATGCCATGCAACCCATGCTGGACTATGCTTTGCTCCCTGCCTGGTGTGAGAGACCCTTATGCTCAGCCTTCCAGGATGTCCTGAGCTGGAAGTCTCCTTCACTCTGTTGTTTTGTGGCTTCTCCTGCCCTAGAATTTGTTTAGAGTAATTTTTTACAGGTATTTTATGGCCTATGTCAGGGAGCTTCTACAGCTCCATCTTTCTATTCTGTCATCGTGGCTTTACCCCCATCTCCCGCTACATCCAAACCAGTTATAGTCATTGTGATCTATTTCTTGCTACAAGGACCACAGGCATCCAAAGGAGAAAGTGAGGTTGGTGATTTTGCACATCCTTTTCTTTTCTTAAATCTAATTCACTTGCATTGTATTATATTTCTGGAAGAAGCAACCCTTTTAGAAGTGGCCCCAGTGGAAACAGAGATTAAGTAGGGAGGAAGTTAGTGGTGTGCTAGTAAATATTTAACCACCTCCTTCCTCTCTGGAGAAAAAAAAAATGATACATAAGACAAACTTTTAAGTTTATTCTGTATTAGTAACCTTTTCCACATCACTTTCTTAAGACTAGACAGCGGAACAATAAATCTAGCTCTGATTTGTCAAATTTGCCTATTTCTGAAGTATAAATGCTCACTCTGAAAATTTATAACTGACTTTTCTAACTTGAATTGAATTGGCTTTAGCACATCCCTGGAGAGGTTCTGTCTCCTTGAGAAGTCAAAGGTTCTCCCTGTTTTTCAAAGTTTCAAAGCTATTATTATTTATTTTTGGTGGGTATCTGGAGATAGAGGTAAGAGAAGGTGTAATTGAACAGATAGTGTAGAGAAAACTAGAGAGTGGTAACTGTATTTACTACAATGAAGGTGACATATGGGTGACATGATACTACAGGGGAAAGAACACCATTTCTACCATCAGAGGACCTATGTTCCATTCCATTCTCTTATATTTACTAGTTGAGTGGCCCCACTTAAACTGTGGGGGCCTCATTTACCTTGATTGTGAAAGGAGGGGGTAGGATTAGATAGCTTCTCTGATCCTTTCCAACTCTACATCTATGAGCCTCCAGCTTGGGTCTGAGGGAAGGTTGTCATCTAAGGTTGGCTGTAATTCCAACTTGCTCACCTTGACTACAACATACCTGAAGTTATTACCATTGAGGAAGCAACATAGTATAGTGGAAACAGAATGGATTGGAGAGCTATGAAACTCGGATCCCTGCTTTGTTTTCATGCATACTAGCTATGTCCCTAGGCTTCAGCTTCCACATTTGTAGAATACTAGAATTTTATACATTCTCAACATTTACCTTCAGAATTTTAAAATTCTAATTTTATAATTAGAATTCTAGAATTTTATAAATTAGCATTTATTAAATTCTAATAAAATTTTGGAGTTGGAAGGGATGCTTCAGGATGATCTGGTCCAAACGTAGCCCTGATGCAGAAATATTATGTACATCATCCTCAGCAGTTCAATTGTGCCTCTGTCTTAATACTTTTAGGGAAGGGTTTCTCACTGCCTAATAAGACTCTAAGTTCCAATGTTGGACAGCTATAAATTGCTAGAAAGTATTACTGAAGTGCATCATGGTAGGGTCTCAATGTCAGGGAAAAGATGCAAGCAGGTCCCCAGCTTATTTTTGTGGGATGGGTTCCTTAGGGGATGATTTGGAAAAGTCACACAAGGTGAAAAAAGCAGGATTAGGTGATAATCCACATCACAGATGAGAATGTTCATATCCTTTAGAACACATATGTATTTGAATAGGAACAAAGGAATTGTCATTTTGCTAGGGGAAGCTCTAACAGCTATATAGATCATGCTTATATAAACTTGGTCAAATGAAACTTCTTTGTGTACTTATATTTCTTCAGGGTATTTTCTGTCTTCTCTTTAATAGCATTCTGGACAATGATGTTAGGTCCCATTGTGGTGGCTCTGTTGTTGATGGTGAAGATAGAAAAGCAAAAATCTTCACAAGTCTTTCCAATTTATCTTGTTTCTTTGGCAATATCTTTTGATCTTGGGCAAAAGAGGGCTATGATTGATGTGACTATGATTGAGGGAGTGAGAAGGAGAGAGATTGGGCAAGTTCAGCCACCATTTATCTTTGGAATTATCCTGTCTCCCTCCCTATGCTTTGACTCCTCCAGTGACTAACCCACAAATGTCAGTGCCTGCCTTCCCTATATTGGTCTTTTCATTCTGTCCTTCATATCCAGTGCTTTGTGCTGAAATACTCTTTTCCTCTCTCTATTCCCTCTCTGCTTACTTCTGAAATGTGTCCAAGGTGTCAGCTGGCTAAAAGGATAGGAGGATCTGTGATTTCATTAGCGTAAGTGAGGACTTATTGTGAGTGGAACTCTTCCTACCAATGCAAGTCAGCACTTCTCTGCAATTTTATAGTTTCAGAGAGTTCTCTTGAGAGATGAAAGTTTAAGTGACCTCCTCAAGGTCACATAGTCCTGTCTGGGCTGGACATGAACCCAGACCTCATTAGTTTCAAAGTTGCTTCTTTGACCATTATCCTGTGCTAGTTAATATGATCACACTGATATCTGCTTGTTGCAGAGGGTTAAGGGGCCTACTACAATGAACATTTTGCCTCTGGTCTTCTTACCTTATTATTTATCCCATATTTGCCTTTTGTTATTAAGGATTTGGTGGGGTACATTTTTTGGAAGGGAGGAGATACCTATCCTGCTTGTATATGGTACTGACCCATGATACATATTTAGATGAATTCTCATATTCAGTCACTCGAGTTTAATCCAGATGTGTACATTTGGCTTCTAAAATTATAAAACTATAAAATACTGAGAACCAAGACTCAAGGGAATAAGTTTACATTTTATTTTTTTAATAAACCCATATTTGCTCTTGATCTTCCCTTCAGCCATTTTCTATTCTTGCTTCCACAGTTTCCCCATGAGTGAACAAAAAGAAGAGTGTGTGTCACGATCACTTTAGTATTTTGATGTACAAAGATATTATTATGCTATGGGTGGTCAGGCCTGAAACAATCTTAGGGCTGTTTGATGGCCAATTACATTGTGTGAGGCTTTTCTTTAGTGCCAGAAGAAATAAGTGGGAGATGGAAGAACAGTTATTTACAGGAAGCCAAGAAAAGAAAAAAAATATTTTCCCAAAGGAAAAGGAAAAAAGTAAGTACTTAACTCTACTTATATGGCAAAGAGAAAGATGAAAGTTTATTTCTTTAAGATCACTTGCCTTTACCTATAAAATTATATCGTTACTTACCTTCCATATGCTATTGTATAAGCATGGTGTCCCTAATGTGCATGAACCCAGATTTCTCTTTGTGCTAAATATTAATAAATGTAATAAGAAACAATAAATATATAATAAATGCATTTGGGGGCTACAGCACAAAAAACCTCATAAAATCTAAGAGGAAGGGAAAAGAGAATTACCTGCTGTGGGAGTATGTGGGAGGGGAAGATTTCATCAATAGGTGACATTTTCAGTTGGGCTTCAAAGGATAGATAGGTAGGAACTGAAGAGGCAGATGACAAGATGTAGTCTGTTCTAGGAATATGGAAGTAAAAAAAGGTACATGGAGTGTTACAGGAAAAGAAATCAATCCAGAGAGCATAGGAGGCCTGGAGGGCAGGAATTGAAGAAGGTGAGAAAGGTAAAGTGGTGCTACATAGGGGAGGAACCTGAGGTGCCAGACTTCATGTCATGCTGCAGACACACTTTAAACTTCACCTCCAACCAAGTCCTTCAGTTCTTATCCTGTAATAGGAGTTAAAAATCTTCAGGGCCTATTAATAGGCCTCAGGTGGAGCTTGATTTAGGGTAGACTTGTTTGCTCAAATACTTTCACACATTTTGGTAATTAGGCACTGAAGCAAGCCAGTTGTGATGCCTTCTGGCTGTATATATACCCTAAGATGAGCTTTTGCTTTGGGACTCAATCACTGGGAGAGTGTTCATGTGATTAGGCTAGCTGACACTCAGGGAAGCTGCTAAGGAGCCCCCCTGACTTTGAAAACCTAGATATTGGTGCTTCTCTCTCTGGTAATTATGTGTGTATGTAATAATCAGACAGTTGGATCTGTCTGTTGATTTTGATGTATGTATTGCCTACAGTCAGACAGGTGGAAGCCCTGTCTGTTGGTCTCTCTATTGGTATATGTGTTTGATTAAAGTGATTGTTGACCCTTCAAAAGTTGCTTGTCTTTTAGAAAAGCCAATCTAAGAACCTGTACCAGTCTGTCATCCTGGGCATGTCAGGGTGCTTGCTGTTACACTGCCTGATTGGAGACTATTCATCCTATCTAGGTAACCTAAGATTCTCCCAATTTGTGCATATACTTCTTATCACTGCAACCAGAATCAAATTAATATGACTATTCTAGGAAAGAACATGATAATCAATTGTTCTATGACACTACTCACCATCTTTGTGACTTCCCAGGCTAAAACATCTCTTCTTGCCCACCACTTCCCTATATTTTGTATCTCACTATATCAAGATATGGGCTACTGGAAAGTAAGCACTGTCTTATCTTTCATTTATATATCCCAAACACAGAACAGCCTGGGTTTTACTTTTTCATTCATTTGTTCAACTTTATTCAGAGAGCAATGAGAAATAACTAAAAAATTTTTATTTAATGGGTAGGTTAACCAGATCTCTGCATGAGATTATTCTGGTAATATAATGGAGCACATATCAAAGTCCATTGGGAGATAATACTTCTAATGCCTACCTTGTAGTCAGGATAATACTTTGTACTATGTATATATACTGCTAAAGTGGGGGTGGTGACAGCTAGGTGTCTCAGTGAATAGATTGCTGGACCTGGAGTCAGTAAGACTCATCTCCATGAGTTCAAATCTCACCTTAGACACTTACTAGTTGTGTGACCCTGGGCAAGTTACTGAACCCTGTTTATCTTAGCTTCTTTATCTCCTTTCTGTGGAGAAGGTAATTACAAACCACTTTGCCAAGAAAACCTAAATGTGGTCATGAATAGTCAGATGTGCCTGAACAACAATAGAATGCTAAAGAAACCCAAATTTTTTCCCTTGTCAAACTTTTCTATTCTTTGTCTTTCTTCTTTTAGAGCCCTGCTTTCTTCTAGGTTATTGTTAGCTAATCTGATAGATGAAGTTATGCTAACCCATTAATGGTTGGGTTGCCATCTAATTTTCACTTTTCACTGCTCACTTGTCTGACTATTTTCTGGCATTGTACTTCATGTACAACACATTTAGGAATTTTTTTTGTGTTAATGACAGTGAGGAGGAGGAGAAGGAGAAAGAGAATGACGATATTTCAAACTGGAGTTATGCTGGTGATGGGATTTTAAACCTAATAGTAGGATGGTAAATAGATATTTGGGAAACTTAAGGGGATTTCAACAGTGCTCATATCATATCTTGTAGGTTACTTTTTATGCTGCCTACATGTGGGCATAGCTGTGACTACTTAGAGAATTTCCTCATCTCTGAAGCTGCTGTGTTCCCTGTAGCAAATCAAAGTCTTAAATGCAAACAGAAGGAAAGTGGAAGAGTTATATATGCTCCTGAGTATTATAAATAAAAAGGCAAATAAAAATGCATCCCCAAAGTTCTTTCCTGGTCCTTCTATTTGCATTCCAGAATATCCTAGAAAGTGAATAAGTGGAGTGCTCATGTATAGATCTGTTGTATGTGGATATAGGGATATTGAGCAGGGAAGGTAGGGCAAAGACTCTGGTGAAATGATTAAGGAATGCAGAAACACGTGAGGAAGACTTAGGTTCAATATTTTGTCCTGTCACTCCTTTCTGTTGTTCCATTTAACATCTAGCCTCCTGAGGCAACTCTTTTTTAAAAGATAAATCTACCATTTTTAATTTCTGGGATATAAATATAAGTTTTTGTCTTGAAGGGATTTTGTAACATTGCTTTGGATAGGTGGAGACCCCTGTCAGCAGTAGTAAACAGAATAAAAAATGTAGTGAATTAGAATGGAAGTTCCCTGAGGGTAGGAATTACTTTTTCCTCTTTATATTTTCAATGCCCAGAAGAATGTGGAAACCTAGTAAATATTCGTTAATTGATTAAACAACGGCATTCCCCAAAGTGACCATAGGGATATGAGAGGCGGCCTCTTAAAACAAACAAAACAGTGTATGCTGTTAGTTGCACAGATACGATAAATGGATATAAATATATGAGACATCTTGGGGTCAGGTGCATGATTTCAGTAAAAGGCTCTTAACATGGTAGTGTGGTATACAATGTGTATGGTTATCCTGGCAGGGGTAGGCAATTGGTTGGAATTTGTGTCCAAATATTTTATCATAAAATAAGTTCTAAAAATATCATTTCCATAACTGATGTGCTCTACTTCAATGACCATATTTGGGTAGTTGTATCATTTGCAAAGAAAAATTCTTCTTTGTGATCCCCCAGATAACCAATAAATCAATGATTTAACAATGGAAGCTCAAACTGGGGAGCTATTTGTCTGGGGGGGGGGGGGCTACACATTTTATTCCACAGATAAGCACTGCATCAAGTTGTTAAAAGCAATATTTCCTATTCTTGACAAAAATAAATTGAAATTCTTTAGCAGTTAAAGAAACATATGATCCCTCCTCACCCTTCAATTATTCCTTAGTTCAGATTATATGTTGAAAAGTATGTTAACTCTTTAAGGTCATCAGCTATTGCTTTCCAATTTATCCAGAATAATTATATGTTGTGGCATTCTAGTTAATTGATTTACCACACATTCTATATTACAGTTACTAAATTGTGAAGATTTAGAATACCATAAACCACTAAAAATGTATAGAACACAAATTTAATGCACTTTATATTATTCAAAAATTTTATCAGGCCTTATAAAAACTCAGAATCATACTAAGAAAAAAATAATTTTATATTAAAACTTTTGGTCTTTGGATTGAATAAATGGACATTCAGTCAACCAGTCAATAGGCATTTACTGTCTCTCTGCATTAGGCATTGTGAATGAAGAGCTTGAAATTGTATAGTCCCTGGCTAGCAGTATAGCTAGAAATAACAGGAAGAAATGTGGCATAATGTGTGTAAATGTGTGTGTATGTGTACATACATACATATGGAGAGAGAGAGAGAGAGAGAGAATGTGTGTGTGTGTGTGTGTGTGTGTGTGTGTATGAAGGATGAGGGACAGTGAAGTCATTTGATCTGGACTGTAGTGTTTATCAAAGAGAGTAAGGTAGGTTGGGGTCAACTTGTAGCCAACTATTGGGATGTATATTTGACTTCAAAGATTTTAAGGAAATCTTAGTGTTCATTGAGTATATCAGTGACATGATCAGCCTTGCACTTTAGGAAAATCATTATGATAGCTATATGAAGGATGGATTTTTAGCAGGAGAGACTTGAGATAAGTCAATCAACTAGAAAGCCATTGCAATAATTGCAACGAGTTAGCATTGTCTTATAATAGGCCGTGTTATTACGTAGAAAATGATGGACACATGACATTTTATAGAGGTATGAATGACATTAGCAACTTATTTCATTCATGGGACATGTGAAAGTGAGGGGTCAGCGATAGTATTGAGTTCAACCTGGGTGACTGTAAAGATGATGGTTTCTTCAGCAGAAATGCATGCTAAATAAATGCATATAATAAGTTATCAATATTTGTTAAAGTATGCTAGGAAATTCATGTAATCTCTCAATTAATTTTTGAAGGCTTCTAATATTACAGAAAAGATAACCCTTTGTATCTGTGGGATGAAATTCTATACCTAGGAGTTCCTAATTCCAATGGAATCATAGGCCTTGTAAATGGAAATATGTGTATGTATTCAAATATGCATTTAATATATACATACACACACATATATATTTACAGCTATCTATACATATATCTACATATCTCTCTATATGTAACTATATCTGTATTTATATCTCTATCTGTCTATCTTCCAGTATACTAGTATATAAATTAACATTTAGTTTTTGTGAATCAATTAGTATTTGGTCTCAAATAATTAGGTTTTAAAATTGGGGGATGAAAAAGGAAGATATATGGCATATTGTTCTAAAGGTAAACATAGAACTGAAAGAGTTAATTAATCTTTTCTCCTTTGTCAGTACCTAATGTCTTAGTGCCAGAGAATACCTTAGGCAAAAAAGGCATATGTCTTTTTAAAATTAATCTCTCTCACTACAGAAATTCACAATGTAGAGTACCAAAAGTCCTACTCTTCCAACTTTCAATACAGTGGTTTACTACCTTAGAGTGAAGCAACTCAGGAATCTGTGTAGTAGAGGAAAAGCTAGAACTCTTTCATGTGCTTGGCAAATCCTTTATGAGCTACTGATATGTGTGGGCCATCTTGCACTAAGAATGACCCAATGAATAGTCGGGGCTAGAGTGAATGCTATTTTCTTCTATCGTTTCTCTTACATTCAAGACTTACCCTACCCATCTCACCTCCAGCTATATACCTATATGCCTTTAGGCAGAAACCTGAAAACTAAATATTACTTAAAGATAAACACTGAGCAAGGAGTAGTCAAGCACTAGTAGACCTGGATAATCGATCAAAGAAACTGTTGATGTGTAGCCTTCCATTGTTGCATTATTTGAAAGTACCAAGTCATTTTCTCTGTTTTATCATTTTTCTCTGTTTTTGAAACCTTCCCTTCCTTTAAAGTAGCAAGTTAAACTTTTTAAAAAAATATTTTATTTTGTCAATGTCCTTCAGCATATTTCTGCTAAAAATTAATCAGGATGTGTAAACACATATACATACATACATACATACATATGTATGAGTATGTGGATTTGAAGATCATTGAAGTTAACACAAAAAATGAAAAAAAATCTTACATTAGAAGAATGTACTGTTGCACTTTAAAAAAAGTTATATTTTCCAGTACTAATAGTTTAAATCCTCAAACAATATTTGGAACATCTTCAATGCATTTCATTTCACCATTTCAATAACATCATATATTGCTCTTTTTTATTCATTTGCCTGCTGGGCTGACACTTTTCCATATTTCTCTTTTTGCTTTTAAAGGATTTATTTACTAGCTTTGGGAGATTAGCTTGTTCTAATTTATTTTTTATTTTAATATTCTGATTTATTTATTTAGTTTTTTTTTTTTTTTGGTTCATCATTCTGAGGGAATGATTCTGTGTTTCTAAGTTGTCATGGTAACAAGATTGTTGTTCTAAAAGGTGAAAATTGAAGATGAATTCTTAGCTTTCTTCCTATTTGTTACCTATGATGCATTGACTTTAACAAAGGTATAATTCCAATTTTCAGAGGGGGTGACAGATAATTTGACTTAGTTACACTAAATAGGTTTGAGTATCATAGACTTTGTACCAGAAAGAATCTTTGGAGTTATGTAGTGAAACTCTTTTATTTTGAAACTGAGGTCTAGAGAAGATAAATAACTTCATAAGATCAAAGATAGCAGATATTAAAGCAGATATTAAATACTGATCCCTTGATGTTTCATCCAACAATATTTCCATTACTCTATGAAAAGGTACAGTACATAATGCCACCATCTCACCTTACTTTTTGGAAGTGCTAAAAATGTGTCTTCCAAAGTGTCTGCTTCATTGATGTTCTCTCTATTCATTTTTATGCTTACCTGAATTGTTAGCACAGGTTGCCGAGTATTTTAGAAACCTTCTTAGGAACTTGGAGGAGGTTGGTTTCAGTACCTGCTAGAACAGAGAAAAACAGCACACAAATCGTAGCGTGTTGGCTAATGTTTAACAACTGGCTCTCTGAGGGAGAAATATACTCATAGTACACTGTGAAGTTTCATCTGCATTATTGATAATTCCTCCATCACTGTCTTAAGATAATCAATGAAACAATAAAATCAATGAAATAATAAAAGCCCTAGTATGTAATGTTTGCCAATTTCCCGCATGGAAATGTTCACATAGAAGACTGAATAATTTTAATGATGACAAGAGTCATCAAGTGTTTGAAGCTGGCTTCAGCAAATTAACATATATAGTTCATGCTGGCCTTACCCCCAAACTTGCCTTAAGACAGCTCTAACCTCAGACTCACCTTTGGAAAACCTCCCAGACAAGGTTGTTGTATATCAAGCATCAGGGAATATTTAAACAAAAAGGCCTTTACTCTCTTTAGTTTCCTGAAAATCCACTTTCTCACTTTTAATTCAGAGACTTAGGTTCATTCTTTGGAAGACCATGGCCATAGGACTTTGATTGGATCAGACTGTCATAGAAGCATTCTGTCATTTCCCTTTCATGATAACTTTGGTTAGCTGAACATTGATTTTTCTTCTGATTTTATACATACACACACATATTATAATATGATATACAATATATTATGTCTATATATCTTGACATGGGATAGTTTTCATTTTTCTAAGTCTCTGTGAGAGGGTTGATTAACTCTACTTTGCCATACTCCCTTCCCAATGATTAGTGTTAATGCAGTGTATCCAACAGATTAGTCACCCATTCATAATTATCTATTATTTACATTCTTCAGTATGGGAACTGAAAAGGACTAGAAGGCTTAATGACATTTTATGGAATTACCTATCATCATTGTTTTAGAATTCATGGTTAGTATCAAATAAAATTGTAATTTTAATTATGGTGAAGACCTAAAGTTATTATAAAAAGTCTGGCTACATTGACAATATTCAACAATACTTGCTACAGCAGAAAGAACACTGACCCCTAGAGTCAAACAAGATGGCTTCAAATCCAGTCTCTGGCATTTTCTATATATGTGACCTTGGAAAAATTGTTTAACCTCTCTAGGCCTCATCTTCCTCATCTATAAAATAAGAGGGTTATATTAGCTGGCCTCTTATTTCCTTTGTATCGCTAGATCTATGATCTATGATTTTGTGATATGTGCAGCCCATTCATTTATCATTTTAATAAATATTTATTGTATCTGTTAGGTGACAAATACTTTATGAGCCTCTTTCAATGTATATTTACTAATTATCTGTTAAGTACCATTATATCCTATAGATGGAAATGTAAAAATGAAAAAGTTCTTGCCCTCAAGGCTCTTATATTACATGTAACTTTTATTTTTTATTTTATTAGAACCTTAAGGAATAAAATAAATATTTCCATAACATAGCTAAATAGGAAAAAAAATGATTGCACATTAAACTGCAAATCTATTATATACAACTTGCTATTCCCTTTAAATATATGTTAAAATTATGTAACTTTTTTCTTCCATCTCTTCTGCCCTAGAGATAGTTGGCAATAGACAAAAATATGTATCTATGTGTAAAATCATTCTACGCATACTTTTATTTATTAGCTCTTTCTCCAGATGCAGATAACATCTCCCTTCATAAGTCCTTTGTGGTCAGTTTGGGGCTTTATGATAGTGAAAATAACTTAGTCACTCAAAGTGGTTCTTAAAACCATTACTCTTACTGTATACAATATTCTCTTGCTTCTATCTAGTCTTTTCATTCTTCATTATTACATGCAAGTCTATTCATGTTTTTCTAAAATCATCAAGCTCATCATTTCTTATTCCACCACAATTTTATAGCACAACATTTTCAGACATTCCTTAATTGATGCACTTCCTCATAGTTTCCAGTTCTTTGCTACCACAAAGAGAGATGCTGTAAATATTTTATAACATATAGGTTCTTTCCCTGTTTTTCTCTAGTCACCTTTGGAAACAGACCAAATAGTGATATTGTTGGGTCAAAGGGTTTAAGTGGTTTCATAACACTTTGGACATAATTCCAGAATGTTCTCCAAAATGTTTCGATCAATTCACATTTCCAGCAACAATGATTGTATCCCAATTTTTCCATATCCCCTCCAACATTTGTCATTTTCCCTTTAAATCATTTTAGTCAATCTGATAGGTATAAAATGATGTCAACTTTGTTTTGATTTTTATTTATCTGATCAATGATTTAGAGAATTGTTTTCATATGACTACAGATTTTTTGGTTTCTTCATTAGAACACTATTCAGAGCTTTCAACCATTTATCAGTGGGGGAAATAATATATTCTTACAGGTTTAACAAAATTCTTTTTATATGTGAATTATTAGAACTTTATCTGAAAAACTGTCTACAACTTTTCCCCAATTTTCTGTTTTCCTTTTGATCTTGGCTATATGTGTTTTGTTTGTACAAATCCTTTTAAATTCAATATTATCCATTTTACACCTCACACTCCTCTCTATCTTGTATTTCTTCATAAATTATTCACCTTTCTATAAGTCTGATGGGTAATATGTCCCATGTCCTTTACATAATTCTTGTTATATCTCTCTGTCTAGGTCATATATCCATTTTGACTTTATATTGATAAGTGGTGTAAGATATTAGTCTGTGCCCAGTTTCTGCCAGACTGATTCACAACTTACACAAAAAAGTATTACAAACAATGATTTTTTTCCAAAAAACTCAATTCTCTACACTTTTCAAATACAGGTTTATTATAGTCATCTGTTGTCATAAATTATGTCTACTCTGTTCCATGGACCTACCTTTCTGTTTCTTAGGCAATAGCAGACAGTTTTGATAATTGCTACCTTATAACATACTTTAAGATCTGGTACTGCTAAAGTTCCTTCCTCTACATTTTTCCATTAGTTCCTTTGATAGTCTTCCAAATGAGTTTTGTTATTATTTTTCTAACTCAGTAATTTTTTTGGTAATTTAATTGGGATGGCATTGAATATATAAATTATTTTACGTAAAATTATCATTTTTATCATATTGGCCCTGCATACTCATAAATAATTAATATTTTCCTGTTACTTGATTCTGATTTTATTTGTATGAAAATATTTTTGAAAAATAATTTTGTTTGTTGGGTTTGTTTTGGCAGGTGCATTCCCAGGTATTTTATATTATCTTGAGTTATTTTAAATGGGGTACCTCTTACTATCTCTTGAAGGACTTTGTTGGTGATATATAGGAGTGTTCTTTATTTACGTGGATTTATTTTACATCCTGCTACTTTGCTAAAATTATTAATGAGTTGTTTCAGCTAACTTTTCAGTTGAATCTTTGGGATTTTCCAAGTATATCATCATATCACCTCTGAAAATAAATGGTTTTATTACTTTATTTCCGATTGTGATTCTTTCTAGTTTTTTTCCCCTCTCATTGCTATTGATATTGATAGGATTTCCAATACAATACTGAATAATATTATTTGGAGTAACAGACAAAAAAGTGGTCCTATGAAACTCCTTTTATAAAACAAATATGATAATGCTACCTAAATAAGTAAGAATAAAAACAGAGAAAGAAAATTATGGATCAATTACCTTAATGAATATGTATAAAAATTCTAAATTAAAGACTAGCCAGAAGTTTGCAAGAATACATTATAAAGATTATACATTATGATGAAGAGGGATTTGTACTAGGAATTCAGAGATCGTTTAACATAAGGAAAACTAGTAATGTAATTGATTATATCAATAATAAGGGCAGTAAAAGCCATATGATTATATTAATAGATGCAGAAAAAACTTTTGATAAAGTACAACACTAACTTTTACTAAAAACACTTGAAAATATAAGTGTAAATGAATTTTTTCCTTAAATTGATAAAAAAAGCATTTACTCAAAACCACCAACAAACATTGTTTATGATGGGAAAAAACTAGAAACCTTCCCAAACAAAGATACCTGCTGTCCCCATTACATGTAATGTAATAGATGACATTCTAAAGTTTTGTATCCTTTACAACCTTTGTCACATACTCTTTAATGCGGTGACACTGGCCTATTTGATATTCCTTAAACCAGATGCTCCATTTCTCTGGGTATTTTTACTGGTTGCTCCTATGCCTAGAATATTCTCTGTCTTCATCTCCAACTCCAGGCTTCCTAGCTCTCTTCAAGTCTGAATAAAAAGATTGAAAATAAAAAGATTTTATTCAAGATTGAATAAAAATTCTATCTTTTATTGGAAGCTTTCCCTAACCCCTCTGAATTCTAGTGCCTTCTCTCTGTTAGGTAATTCCTATTTATTCTATAAATAGCTTATTTGTCTACATTTGCTTTCTTATTATCTCTTCCATTAGATTGTTTATTTTTTGAGGGTAGGGACTGTCTTTTACCTCTTTGTGTATCCGTAGTATTTAGTATAATGCCTGGTACATAGAAGTACTTAATAAACAATTATTGACTGAAAAATTGGTTATCTTGTGGCCAAGCTGGTGATGAGCCTCTCTAAACATAACTACACCAATCCACAGACCATTAACATATAGTTTATCAATAGGCCAGCATTTGAAACTTGCAGCTTGGTAGGATCTCCCAGAGACATAATTGTGCTGGGGAAACCTCAGACAAATCAAGTTTCCCTCAAGGACCACAGTGAGGCAAAGGAGGAGATTCAATAGTACGTTCGATAGATCTTCAGAGAGGGTTTCATATTCAATTTTAAGTCCCTGCATTCAATTATACGTCTGAAATCTACTAGCAAATGGATAAAATGAGGTAATTTACACATAAAAAGCATCTTATAAAATGAATGGTTTTATAAATTATTATCCAGTCTTGGCTTGTCCTCTTGAAGCTTAATAGCTATTTTTGAATCAATTGGTCTATTGTTCAGCAAGCCATGAAATGTTGTTTTAAGAATTTCTTTCCTTTTTATTGATCCAAAACTTCTTCCTCTTCTTTCCACTCACTAGTCCTAACTGAAACTACACAAAGGATTTTTCCCCCCTCTTTTGTCTTATCTACAAGGAAAATGCATAACTTCAATATTAAATCAAGGGGTGCTATGTTGTAGTGTAAGGAGGAGATATGCAGGATGACTCATCATAAAAGATGAGCCTTCAGGACAGGCTGGATAGGGCAAATTGTCACCTATAAAATCTAATCAAATAACTGATTTCATACATTTTTGCTCTCTTGATCATGTTTTCTATTTTATTCTAGTCTGAGGTACATGCCTTCTGGTTTATTAGACACTAATTGGTTTTTAGCTTATTTCTGTCACTTAGTCTTTCATTGGGACATGTCTTTCCCTTCCCTTCTCTTCAAAAACACATTCCTTCATTTTCTTTTACTGGTCTCTTTTCGCCCCCACCGATTCCTCCAAAGACCTGCCCAAAGACCAGGTTACACAAAATGAATATAAGATAGAACTTCAAATATTTGAAGACCTTTCTTCCACCTCTCACTCAAAAGTTTCATGCCTTATTGTGACAAAGAGATGACTATGAGTTTCTGAAATCTATTATTATAGGACTAATGCTCTATCAGTTTCTCTCAAGGTGCTAGACTTTATGACTGTGTCCATTGTTCAAAGTCCATCCTAGCTAACTTTGGAGAGGTTCAGCACCAGAATGACACTCGTGGATGAAATTTTTAGGTATGGTGACCTGTGAAAAAAGGGGAAAAAATGAATGGCCCTTAGCCATGAAAAGGGGAAATAACTACAAAGGTATTGAATCTGGCTATCATTGTGTCTTAGAGAAGTGTAAATAACATGAAGGTCACCATAACAATGATACTAAAAGAACCTAGGAACTCACATAGACAGTCAACAGCCTTAGACTTATGTCAGTCCAAGGTTACACTGACTCAGAGTAAAAGCTAATTTGCCAAATTTTACATGCAAGGAAAGTGAAAAAAAATCATACTTAAAATAGCCTCACAAGAATAGAAAAGTAGTGGATGGAAAAGGAGAGCTAGGAGAGAGCTTTGTGTAAAATAGTGAGAGATATAAGTTAACTTAAATCATTCCAATAGTATTTAGAGATGAAAAATGGCCCTGAAATGGAATAGATACATCTTTGCCTCAAGAATTATTTATTTTCTGGATCTAGACCTCCTTCCCAAACCATTTGCTCCAAAGTTACCAATGATCTCTTAATTGCCAAATTTAATAATTTTTTCTCTGTCCACATTGATATCTCAAGAACCTCTGGCACTAATACCCTCTTTGCTTTGATATTGTTCTATATTTACATGACACTTCTTTTCTTACTTTTTTGGCCTGTCTGACCAATATTTATAAGTATCCTCTGCTGGTTCTTTGTCTAAGTTGGATTTTGTCCTAGATCCACTTTCCTTTTTTTCCTATTTACTATAGTTATTGCTTCCACATTGTGACTTTCCCCATCACAATTTTGATGAATCACGGGTTGGCATAAGAAACAAAAAAGGAATTTTTTTTTATAATTTTGTATTAGCCATTAGCTGTGAAGTCCAGCAGATGACACACACACACACACACACACACACACACACACACACACACACACAAAACATTTCAGGGGAGGAGCCAAGATGGCGGAGTAGAAAGACTCACGTATGCTAGCTCTGAATCCACAGCCCAGAAATTTCCTGTAAAAAGAACTCCCCACAAATTCTGGATCAGTACAAGCCATACAGAAACACAGTAGAAGAGATTTTCGTTCCAGACAGCCCTGGAAAGTTATCCCCGGAGGTCCATTGCGCTCCGGACAGTGGAGCCCACACCTGCACTGCCCTGGCCATGCAGCCCCAGAGGAGCAGATCCGAGCAGGCTTCAGGGACGGAACCTCTGGTGGCCACAAAGGTCTCTCCACCCACAGGCTCTCCAGGTCAGTGAGAGAGACTTCTGGGCTGGCCAAGAGGGGAGCGGGGTGTCTATGTGACTCGGGCCCCCTTGGGAGGCAGCGGCAGTGGCAGAGGCAGTGGCAGAGGCAGCCCCAGCCTGGGACTCCCAGAGCAGACAGGAGCTCCATTACTGAAGGTCTCTGCATAAACCCCTTGAGGGAACTGAGCCTGGGAGGTGGCCCTGCCCCTACCTGTTTCCATTGCTGAAGGTCTCTGCATAAAGCTACTGAGGGAACTGAGCCTGGGAGGCGTCCATGCCCCCACCCAAGCACCAGAACTTAAGCTCACATTGAATAGCAGTCACTCCCACCTCAGAAAGCCCTGAGGCTGGGAAGCAGCATTTGAATCTCAGACCCCAAACACTAGCTGGGCAGATCTAGGTGGGGGTGGAAAGGAATCTCAGAAGTCAAGTAACTGGCTGGGAAAATGCCCAGAAAAAGGAAGCAAAATGAGACCATAGAGAGCTACTTTATTGGGGAAGAGATGCTCCTTCCTCCCTTGATTTCTGATGAGGAAGTACAATGCTTGCCATCAGGGAAAGACGTGGAGGTCGGGACCTCTCTATCCCAGACATCCGAGGTGGATGTACAGTGGGCTCAGGCCATGGAAGAGCTCAAAAAGGATTTTGAAAATCAAGTTAGACAGGTGGAGGAAAAACTGGGAAGAGAAATGAGAGAGATGAAGGAAAAGCATGAAAAATGGGTCAATACCTTGCTAAAGGAGACCCAAAAAAATGCTGAAGAAAATAGCACCTTGAAAAATAGGCTCACTCAATTGGCAAAAGAGGTTCAAAAAGCCAATGAGGAGAAGAATGCTTTCAAAAGCAGAATTAGCCAAATGGAAAAAGAGGTTCAAAAGCTCACTGAAGAAAATAGTTCTCTCAAAATTAGAATGGAACAGATGGAGGCTAATGACTTTCTGAGAAACCAAGAAATCACAAAACAAAACCAAAAGAATGAAAAAATGGAAGAGAATGTGAAGTATCTCATTGGAAAAACAACTGACCTGGAAAATAGATCCAGGAGAGACAATTTAAAAATTATGGGACTACCTGAAAGCCATGATCAAAAAAAGAGCCTAGACATCATCTTTCATGAAATGATCAAGGAAAACTGCCCTGAGATTCTAGAAACAGAGGGCAAAATAAGTATTCAAGGAATCCATTGATCACCGCCTGAAAGAGATCCAAAAAGAGAAACTCCTAGGAACATTGTGGCCAAATTCCAGAATTCCCAGGTCAAGGAGAAAATATTGCAAGCAACTAGAAAGAAACAGTTCCACTATTGTGGAAATACAATCAGGATAACACAAGATCTAGCAGCTTTTACATTAAGGGATCGAAGGGCGTGGAATAGGATATTCCAGAAGTCAAAGGAACTAGGACTCAAACCAACAATCACCTACCCAGCAGAACTGAGTATAATACTTCAGGGGAAAATATGGCCTTTCAATGAAACAGAGGACTTTCAAGCATTCTTGAGGAAAAGACCAGAGCTGAAAAGAAAATTTGACTTTCAAACACAAGAATGAGAAGAAGCATGAAAAAGTAAACAGCAAAGAGATGTCATAAGGGACTTACCAAAGTTGAACTGTTTACATTCCTACATGGAAAGACAATATTTGTAACTCTTAAAACTTTTCAGTATCTGGGTAGTTGGTGGGACCACACACAGATGTACACACACACATGCACACACACATGTACATGCATGCACACACAGAGACAGAGAGTACAGAGGGAATTGAATAGGATGGAACCATATCTTAAAAGAAATTAAGGTAAATGGTGAGAGAGAAATGTAGTGGGAAGAGAGAGGGTGAAATGGAATGGGGTAAATTATCTTTCATTCAAGAGGCAAGCAGGAGACTTTTTAGTGGAGGGAAAAAGAGGAGAGCTGAGAAAAAAACATGGTTTACCCTCATCACATTGGACTAAAGGAAGGAGTAAAATGCACACTAATTTTGGTATGAAAACCTATCTTACAGTACAGGAAAGAGGGGGAGAAGGAGATAAGCAGGGAGGGAGGGATGATGGAAGGGAGGGCAATGGGAGAAGGGAGCAATTTGAAGTCAACACTCAGGGAGGGACAGCTTCAAAAGACAGAATAGAAACAATGCGGGGCAGAATAGGATGGAGGGAAATACAGGTAGTCTTACACAACACGACTGTTATCGAAGTCATTTGCAAAACTACACAGATTTGGCCTATATTGAATTGCCTGCCTTCCCAAAGGGAACAGGTGGGGAGGGAAGGATGGGGAGAATTTGGAGCTCAAAGTTTTAAGGACAACTGTTGAGTATTGTTCTTGCTACTGGGAAATAAGGAATACATTTAATGGGGAATAGAAAGTCATCTGGCCCTACAGGACAAAAGAGAAGATGGGGACAAGAGAAGGGAGGGATGATAGAAGAGAAGGCACATTGGTGACAGGGAAAATTAGAATGCTCAGTGTATTGGGGTGGGGGGTGGAGATAAATGGGGAGAAAATTTACAACCCAAAATTTTGTGAAAATGAATGTAAAAAGTTAAATAAATAAATTTTATTAAAAAAACATTTCAGCAACTCAGAAAGGCATATATATATGTATATGTATATATACACACACACATATATATATATATATACACACATACGTACACATACATTATAAATATATATATATAATGTTAACATATTTTATATTTTAATATCATAATAATTCAGATTTCTTCTCTGGTACAATGGGAAGGACAAAAATTTTAGATGGGCTTTCCAGGTCATAATGGTGTTGCATTCACATTTCATTGGGTATCTCATCAGATCCAATGGGTTCAGTTTTCGTATCTTATGCTGATGATTCTTAGATCTGTTTATCTAGCACTATACTCTCTTCTAACCTTCAGATTTACATATTCAAATGCCTATTGCTCATGTCAGATTGGATGTCCCACAGATATCTTAAACTCATGTGCAATACTGAATTCATTTTTCTCCCCAAAAACCTCCCCCTTTCCAATCTTACCTATTACTATTGAATGTTCTGCCATCCCCCTCTACTCTTCTTTTTTTTTATTTAAGTTTTCAACATTCATTTCTACAAAATTTTGAGTTCCAAATTTTCTCCCTATCTCCATCTGTTCCATTCTCATTTTTAAAGACCTCTTTTCTTCAGTGAGCTTTTGAACCTCCTTTTCCATTTGGCTAATTCTGTTTTTTAAAGCATTCTTCTCCTCATTGGCTTTTTGAACCTCTTTTGCCAATTGAGTTAGCCTATTTTTAAAGGTGTTATTTTCTTCAGCATTTTTTTGAGTCTCCTTTAGCAAGTTGTTGACCCACTTTTCATGCTTTTCTTTCATCTCTCTCATTTCTCTTCCCAGTTTTTCCTCCACCTGTCTAACTTGATTTTCAAAATCCTTTTTGAGCTCTTCTATAGCCTGAGACCATTGAATATTTATTTGGATGCTTGGGATACTGAAGCCTTTTCTTTTATATCTTTACCTGATGGTAAGCATTGTTCTTTCTCATCAGAAAGGATGGGTGAAGATATCTGTTCAGCAAGAAAGTAACCTTCTATAGTCTTATTTTTTCCCCATTTTTGGGCATTTTCCCAACCAGTTACTTGACTTTTGGGTCATTTGTCAACAGTAGGGTATACTCTGGGGATCTGTAAGATTTCAGTTCTTCCAAGGTGGCACAATCAAGTGTATACATAGGTCTGGGAGCAAACAGAGATTTTTTTTGTGCCCAGAATCTTAGTAGAATTTCCTCTTCGCAACCAACTCACCTCCATTTCAGCCAAGTCAGCACTGGTGGCTGAAATTCAGATAAGCTGTGGCGGCAGGGCCACCATTCAGTGTGAGATAAAGATCAGCTGCTGCAGGGCCTCTACACAGGGCTGAGGTAAGACTCAGCAGCTCAGTGCCTCCAGGGGTTTTACAATCCAACAATAGGTGGGGCCTGCTGTAGGGGCTGCTGTGGGAACTGCTGCCACCTGCCTGATGTGGTCTCTGCAGCCACTGCCTGAGGCCAGAGCTATGGGAAGGCCTTTCTGCTTTCTCAGCCATCTGAAAAAACCCTGTCACTGGCCTTTGGTGCCTATGGGTTGAGGGATCTGTGAACTGCTGCTACTGCAACTGGGGATTCCACCCCTGAGGCCTGCTGGGTCCTCTTCCCAGAGCTGTGCTGTGTGGCCAAGGCTGAACTGGGCTCTGCTCCATGTCCAGTGTGACAGATGTTTCCCATTGGCCTTTCAGGTCACCCTGGCCTGGAAATCTCCTCCATTCTGTTGTTCTCCACTTCTGCCGCTCTAGAATTTGTTGAGAGTCTTTCTTGACAGGTATTTTATGGGCTGTGTGGAAAAAGTTATTATATGTATGCCTTTCTACTCTGCCATCTTGGCTCCACCTTCCCTCTACTCTTCAATCTCTCACCCCTATATTCAATCAGTTCCCAAGTCCTGTCAATTTTACCCTTGTCATATTTCTCATATATTCCCTCTTCTTTGACATTTAACATCACCCTGGACCAGGTCCTTATCATCTCATTCTTAGACTATTGTCATAGACTTTTGATTGGTCCTTTTGTTTAGATCTCCAGTTCATGTTCCATAAAGTTTTCAATTTTTTCTTCTTCAAGCATAGATCTGATTCTGTCACCCCTCCCCATTCAGTAAACTTCAGTGACTCCCTGTTCCTCAATGGTTAAATATAAAATCTTCAATGGCATTCAAAGTCCTTCATAACCTGGCTCCCTCCTTCACTTCCAGTCTTAATTCTTGCTTCCCCATCTTTCAACCACCATAAACTGAGGGAGTCAGTGACACTGAACTCCTTGCTTTTCCTTACCCAAAATACTCCATTTACTTGACTCTTTTTATTTTCACAGCTTGGAACCCATGTCTGCAATATTCTCCCTTTTTATCTCTCCACCTGGCTTGCCTGACTTTTTCAAGTGCCAGATAAATTTTACCTTCTGCAAGAAATCTTTCCCATTCCCTGACTGCTAGTGTCTTCCTTCAGTTTTTTTTTCTGCTCTTCTATTCATTTCTGTCTGAGTTAAGTGTTTCATTACTTCTGTAGGGTTCTTTGCCCGAGTCTATTATCTTGTGAACTTTTGCATACCTGAAGCTGAGTTAATTACATATGTTCTTCACTTTTAAACTAGTAGAAGGGAAGTAAGCCAGAGAGATAAACTAAAAGCAGTACTAAAAGCAATGCTGTGCTGATAAATGTTAAACAACCAGTTCTTTGAAAAATAAAACAAAACGAAACAAAAACTAATAACAATATACTCACAAAGCATTTTTTATTTGTACTATTAACCTTTTTAACTTTTTACTAACCTAATCACTTTCTTAAATCTAGGCAATTGATAAAACCATAAATCAAGGACTAATTCATATCATTTTCCCATTCCTGAGAAGTATATGCTAACGTTAAATATTTAATAATTGTTTTTCCTGAGCCCCTTGGAGGCAGTTTCAGCATATTCCTGATAAAAGCTATTCATTTGAACTTATGCTTTTGAAAATCTAAAAGTTACGAGAACAAAAGTTTGATTTAACAAATAAAATGTAAACCTTTGTAAAGATATTAAAACTTTGTTGTATATTTCCTGCCTCTTTTGTGATTTTACCAGCTAGGCTGAAAGTGAAAATTAATTTAGTGATCCTGTCTGAATCACTGACTTGCCCCATTCCTACACATATATCCTCATATGTGTGTTTCTGTGTGTACGTATACATATTGGGTAATGATGGGAAATTGGTGAAATGCTTTTGTGTGGTGTGGGTGTGGGTATGTTTGTATATGTACAATGGGCAGACACTGAGGATCAATCGTGAGCTTGGTACAGAATGCAATAGGTGAATAGTGTGCATTGATTTTAGGGAGTTGAGAAGCAACTGCTTTAAGGATTAAAGGGATTTTCCTCACAAAGACTAGATGAGGAGAGATAGGTCACTTTCACATGGGGAAATCAGGGCAAGCTTCATGGAGAAGGTAGCACCAGAGCTGCATTTTGACGAAAGAGAAGGATTTCAGCAGCCTAAGAGGGACAGACATGAAGAGCTAGAAAAGCAGCCCACGAATCAAAACGTTTTTTCTTTCTTATTTGTGTTTTTAATTTTGTTTATTCATTTTAATTACAATTTATTGAAGTGTTTTGTCCTTACATCCCAATAATTTCCCATCACCCTCGCCAAACTGATCTTTCCCTTGCAACAGAAAAAAACAATTAAGTAAAACAATGATAGATATATCATATCTTCTGTTGTATATAAGGCATTATCCTACTCATCCTTCTCTATGTCATGAGAGAGGAAATAGGTTTTATTATCTCTCCTATAGAACCTTCACTGGGATTTTTGTTTGTTTAATTTTATACTCCATTTTGAGCTTAGCAGACATGAAGATTTCAGTCTGCAAAGAACCAAGATAATTATGAATTTGTACTGTGTAGATCTTTAAAGTTACATTAAATTTAACAGTATATTAACAGAATTACTCTTCTTGGATGTGTATTCCCTTCTTTACTTTTTCATGTTCTCTTCTGAAAACTTGTCTATTAGTTTAACATTTCATCGATGCTATTTTTTAAATTTCTTCTTCTTTTTCTTTCTTTTTTTTTTGCAGTAGTATTTGTAAGTACCAGCTCCCTTATTTGTTTTTAATTATTCAGAGTGACATTTTCATATAGCTTGCAACTCTTCTTTTGATGACTATTTATTTATATCCTTTGACCACTTGGGGAGTAACTATTGGTTCCATGTATGCTTTTGTAATTTCCTGTATATTTTTAGATAGCAGCTTTTATCAATGAAATTTGATAAAAAAAAAGAAAAAGATTCTCTTCCTAATATTTCTCTTCTAATTTTGCATGCATTTATTTTATTCATGGAAAAATAACTTTAAGCAGGAAAAATTGTCTCATTGATTGCATGATTTTCTCTATCCACTATTTGATCAATAATTTTTCTCCTCAATTATAGTTTTTGCTTAATTTTTTTAAACAGCCAGCCTTCTTCTAAATTCTTTATGGTATGACCTTTCACAGTCAGATCATACATCCACTTGGATTTTATTGTGATAGATCATGAAAAATGTTGGTATAAATTGAATTCAAAACTATTTTTCAGTTTTCCTATCAATTCTTGTTACATAAGAATAGGAGTCCTACCAGTCAATTGTTGTAGGGTTTATGAAATATATGACTCTTAGAGTACCATTTTAATTACTTTTTTCTTGCTTATCTACCCCATTCTGTTCTTCTTCTTTAAAAATCTATTACTTGACATTTCTATAACTATTTATAATATGCTTTAATGTATTAAATGCTTTGTTCCCTTCATTCATATGTTTGTTTACTTGCCACTTACCACTGATTGTAGACAGTTTGTGCCTCAATTTAGTTTTATATTATTTTGTCTAATTCTAAAAAATGTTCCCTTAATAATTTGAATAATATAACACTGATTTTTATAAATAATGTTATTGCTTTCATTATATTGTCACAGCCCATGCAGTGAATATCTCTCAAATTTTTCATCTCCATTTTATTAAAAGCTGCTTTGTGACAGTATATGTGCAGAAAGTAACTATCTTTGCTATCTTTGTACATTAACTCACAAACATTTTTGCATTTTAATGGACTTTTCATTCTAATTACTTATTACTTTTGAATACCATATAGAAGAAAAACTAATGATTTTGTAAATTTATTTTGTATCCTACCATATCACTAAAACAATTAGTTATCTCATTTTCTTCACTAATTCTCTTAGGTTTGTATGTGCATAATGAGACATCTTCAAATAGAAATAATTTCCCCTCCTCTTTGTCAGTACTTATACCTTTGATTTTGTTCTATTGTCTTAATATGTTATCTTTAGTTATTGTATTTTAGTATATTTCTAGAATTATGTCCAATATGAGAGAACATTTTTACTTAACTCTGTGTGTGTTTGTTTGTGTGTATGTGTATGTGTGTGTGTGTGCTTGTGCGTGCGTGTGTGTGTGTGTGTGTGTGTGTGTGTGTGTGTGTGAATGCTGGTAATGAAGCTAGTATTTCTCCATGGCAAACACCACTCTGGTTTTTAAATATATTCTTTTCATTATATTAAGGAAGACTCCTTCTATGCTTATGAAATTTGGGGATTTAAGATAAATGAATGCTACGTTTTGTTCAAAGATTTCTCTGTTTTGAAATAATCATATAGCTTTAGTTGGCTTTTATGTTTATGTGATGTATTATGTTAATTATCTTCTAAATATTGTACTCTCCTTGAACAATGCAACTGAAAATAGTGAAGGCTCACATCAACACTGACACCCTAACCTCTCCTTTTCATTCATTCCTTATGGGACCGAGTATAAGTGTTCCCTCTTATTCCAGAAGTTGTAAAACAATAAATCAGTAGCTCTCATCTAAGCTTTGTGTCCCCAGCCAGAAAAATCATTCTGGCAAAAGTAATGCAGTTGTAAATCAATCACTCCACTGTGTAGGCATTCTATCAATCACTTCTCAGCAATATTTGAGTAATGATGCCCAGATTAGCATGTTTTTATCATAATTGTCTTTGGAGCCAGAAGTAAACATAAAAGTAAATAAGAATTAAAGAAATAGGGCTGTCTCCCACTAGAAAACACCAAGAACTATCTCTTCACTTGCTTTTGTTACTGTTTCTCCTTCATTCTCAAAGAGAACTGGAAGAGACACAGGGAAACTAGAAAAAGATGAATCTTAGTTCTTGCCGTATTCAAAAGTTTCACCAAAGTAGGATATACCCAGAAACCCCTCATGGCCCTGGACTCTGACACTGGTGACCTCAGCAGTATAGTCCCTCTCCTAGACTGGCAATTGCCATCCTTATCTTCTCTTGTTCTCTTCCACACCATATGGGGCAGGGTCAATCTGCCAAAGTCAAGGTTTTTATGAGTACCAAGATAAAAGCAAAATTTCCCAAGATATCAAATCAGGGAAATATTTTGATACTTATGAACAACTTGTCTCTCTTTTCAGAATATAAGCACCTTGAGAGAAGTAATTTTTTTGTCTTTGTATTCCTAGTTACTAGCACAGTATCTGACAAATAGTAGGTACTTTACAAATACTTTATTGATTGATTGATTGTAACACAGACTGTGTCTCTCTCTCTAAACTACCTCCCACCCTTTCCAATATTGATCTCAAATTTTACTTTTGGCAGCTATTTGCAATGTGTAAAATTAAGCCGGTAACCAGCAGACCAACCTAGGATATGCTGACAAATATTTAACAAATAGCTCCAGAAAAAAAAAAAAAATCTACATAGGATACACTTGTAAATTCAATTTTCATTATTAACCTTTTCTCCATCACTGTCTAAGGTTAGATAATCAAGAAAACAATAAATAAAGCCTTAATCTATAGCATTTGTCAATTTCTGAGGTGCAAGTGCTCACACTAAAATTTTAAGTATAAGTTCTTTGATCCAGTAGGAGCTGGATACAATGCTTCCTTGTAAGCAGCCATTTCTCTGTTAAAAGATGAGAAGCAATACATAAGTAGGAATAATAGATGGGGAATTTGGTGATTTTTAACCAACACTTTGATTGCTGTTTCTGGAAAAAGGGAGCTTTCTATATACATAGTCCAATGAAAGCAGAAAAAAAGAGTGTTAGATAATCCAGACAACCAGTCCTGGTCAATCTGTTCTTAGATTTAAAAAACAAACAAAAGAAATCAGAAAATCTTCATTGGCTGTCTGTGCTGCTCAAATTCATAAGCTATTACATTACCTATACTCTGGCCATGCATGCGAGCAGCTAGAATAAACAAGACAGCCTTGCCAGGTTGGACTTTTGCAGAACCAATTCCAGAACATCTGTAGTAATTCAAAGATCTCCCAGCTTTGCAAGTTCGTGTAATTATTCGATGAGTGTACCAAATAACACTTCCAGCAAACTGGTCCAAATATCACATTCCTGTGTGGGTTCTTTTGTTCCTCAAAACAAAGGCTAGAAATCTCACAGAACCACACAGTAGCTTGTTATCCATATCTTCCAGGTAAAGATTTTACAAATAAGGGGAAATAAATCATTCAAAGGACCAAGAGTGAAGTTGAAAGGAGGATTTTCTTTTCAATTTACTTTAGAAAATCAATCTAGTCATTAAAAATGTTCAGAGTTGGTGTATTAAATTATTTTATTACTATTAAGTTAATTTTAAAAAGTGTTTTCAATGTGAGGGGCAAGCCATGATTACTGGTTTAGGAGTCTTAATAAATAGTAAGATTGTTATTGATAATAAGGCCAGAAGGCTAAAAGTTTAAAGCTTCATCAATTACTAAGCTAGATATCAGCCCTATTTTTAATGGTTTCTCATTCTCTCCTCATAAATTTCTGTCTGTCCATTGAGAAGAAATTGGATTGGACAATGAAAAATGAATTACAATATTAACTTCAAGTGTTCTAGTCTGAAGTTAAAACATAAGTAACAGAGACATTGGAAATAAAGAATAATAGAAGTCCTCCAGGGGCCAGAAAGTCAAATAATGCGCATTCCCTTTATACTGAACAATACTATTCTGATTATATTAATATGTAATGTAGCTGTTGATTTCTGCAAAATTAAAGTATACTTTATTTAAAATTCATACTTAATAGAGACTCTGATTTTTTACTCAGTCTCAAAGGATATACCCTTTTAGGTTCATACAAGGGGAAAAAAAGATTGTGAAGTTTATATTCAATTTTGCATATTTAAACTATCAGTCCAACTATTCTAGGAAGGTTTCATTCTGTCTTAACAATCATAAAAGAAGAAGGCATGAAAGCAAAATGAGTACGTGCTATCTTGGAGATTACTTTCCTTGACCCAAATTCAATCAGAAAATGATTGCTTCTTAGACTAATATTAAGGATGGCTGCTTATAACTTGTATGACAATGGGCATAAAATTGTATTTTGCATTTCCTTCATGGTGATAAAATGTTTTTTGGCTACTTTGGTGATTTGGGGCAAGTTATTAGGATTCAGTTTCTACATTTTTAAAATAAGGAGACTGTATTAGATGATCTCTAAGACATCTTCCTTTTCATGATTCTATTAGTTCTATATATACATTTTATTTATATTGAGGTTTTTACAATGTGAGCAGAGATAAGTAAGGTAAATTTTAATATTTTCAAAATTCTTTGTTAAGAATCAGGGACCAAATGAAAACCAATATTAATTGTAGAAATAATGTTAAATTCAGAGACAATAGATTGTGTTAAATTTGGTAGTGAGCAGAATTTTTATGAGAAGTAATAATCTTGAAATGATTTCATTTTCTTGAAATAAATGGTCATATATGTATGCTTCTTTGGAGATTGTTCTGGATTTGCTTAGAATTATTCTGGGATTTAGAGAAATGCAATGAAAATCTCCAAAATAGCATATTACAGTTTGACCTGAAGCATGAAATATATCATGGAAAGTTAAGAAATTTATCCAAGAGATGAAGATAAATGGTATTGAAAAGCATAGGAAATTGCTTAATATAAATATCAGTGAAAACCTACGTCCAACAATCAAGACTAGTCTTGGGAAAATGAGTGGTTTGCCAAAAATTTGTTTAATGTCTAATATCATAAAAGCATAGTTTTATGATGATTTAAAGATTATGGTTAAAAATGTTATAAACCCAATGTCAAATTGTGTAAATTAAGTAATTACAGAAATAAATGATGTATTACATAATAAAAGTTTTAAAACATGTAAGTATCTTAGGTAAGATCTGTTATATGTCAATAATTTGATTATTTTACTTTGTTCTGTTAATTTTCACAATATTATTTTATACAAAGAAAAGTTTTTACAAAAGTTTACAATAATAATAACCTGTATAGTTTACAAAGCATCTTTGTCATAGTAACACTGTGGGTTTAGTGAATACATTTCCATTCTCATTTTACAGATGACCTGAGACTGAGAGAGTTTAAATGATAACCACAGCCACACATTGAGTGATAAAGTAGATATGATGACCTCTTGGCATCCCTGTTGTTAAAAATAAAAACGTGATCTCTGCCCTCAAAAAGCTTATATTCTAAAGGGGTAGACAATTTGTTTGTGTGTATATATAGTAATATAAAGCATATTTATAAATGTAGGTACATATAAGTATAGGGACTAGATCTCTGATCTTAGCAGTATAGAGAACTTCAGGAAAAGGCAACTTTTTTCTACCAATACACCAATATGGATCAGTACCATGTTTGTGTATTAGAGTTGTGAAGACTTGCCAAGAGCAAAGAGAATTTAAGAGATTTGTTCCAAGTTACATAGTTAGTATGTTAGATGTGACACTTGAATCCCGGTCTTCCTAAATTCTGATGCTATGTGTCTATCAATAATCTCTCTCTCTCTCTCTCTCTCTCTGTGTCTCTGTCTCTGTCTGTGTGTCTCTGTCTCTGTCTCTCTCTCTATTACCTCCCTCTTTCTCCTTTCCTTTCTCTGTCTCTCTTTGTCTCTGTTGCTGTCTCTCTTTGTGTCTCTCTCTCTGTGTCTCTGTCTCTGTCTCTGCCTCTCTCTGTCTCTGTCTCTCTCTCTATTACCTCCCTCTTTCTCCTGTCTCTCTTTGTCTCTGTTGCTGTCTCTCTTTGTGTCTCTCTCTCTGTGTCTCTGTCTCTGACTCTCTCTGTCTCTGTCTCTCTCTCTCTATTACCTCCCTCTTTCTCCTTTCCTTTCTCTGTCTCTCTTTGTCTCTGTTGCTGTCTCTCTTTGTGTCTCTCTCTCTGTGTCTCTGTCTCTGCCTCTCTCTGTCTCTGTCTCTCTCTCTCTATTACCTCCCTCTTTCTCCTGTCTCTCTTTGTCTCTGTTGCTGTCTCTCTTTGTGTCTCTCTCTCTGTGTCTCTGTCTCTGCCTCTCTCTGTCTCTGTCTCTCTCTCTCTATTACCTCCCTCTTTCTCCTTTCCTTTCTCTGTCTCTCTGTCTCTCTTTGTCTCTGTTGCTGTCTCTCTTTGTGTCTCTCTCTCTTACCCTTCCCCGCTTCACCCCATTGAAAGTCAAGAAATGAAAAGACTCATGTGGGAGGTAACATTTGAACTGAATTTTTCAGGAAACTCTGAATTCTAAGTGAAAGATGAGGAGAGAATTGAATCCAGGTATGGGCAACCTGCTTGGTCAAAGACATAAAGATGAGAGACTGTGGTGTGTTTTAGAAATGGCAATTAAAGATAAGAAGAACTTGGCTGGACGTAAAGGAATAATGCTAATAAGAACAAAGCTGGAAAGTTAGGTTGGAGACATACCTCAAAGGACATTAAATGCCAGAAAGAGAAGCTTGTGGTTGTTTCTTGAGGTAATAGTGAGTAACTGGAACTTATTAAGCAAGGGAATAACATGTTCAGACTTGGACTTTATTTAGGATACTGTATATGCACATAAAGATTGAAAATCTAAATCTAGGATACCTATGGGTATAGTATTTGGTGTTCAGTCTTTTCAGTTGTATCTGACTCTGTGAATACATTTGGGGTTTTCTTGGTAAAGACATTGCAGTGGTTTGCCATTTTCTTCCGCAGCTCATTTTATAGATGAAGAAACTGAGGCCAACAGGGTTAAATGATTTCCCTAGGGTCACATAGCTACTAAGTGTCTGAGGCCATATTTGAACTCTGACCTTCCTGACTCCAGGCCCTGAATGTTATCCATTTCTTAGGCATGTGATTGTTAAAATATCAGTTATTTTCTTCACATTTTCAGCCACAACTTTCTCCCTGGTAGTTTTAAACTTGTTTTTGTTTGGAGGAGAATAAGGAATTTATAAGTGTCTTGTTTATCCAGTGGTTCAATTTGGTGTCCAGATGTAAGCCTGAAAACTTTAGTATCTGCCTTTGATAGGTATACATTAAAACCTTGTCCTCTTTTGAGTCTAAAGAACATTTTGGTATCAATGATGAAAGATTTCACAAGGCAAAGAAAGGAAAAATGAATATGGGAAAGGAATGTTGAATATGATTTTTAGGAAAGTCATAAAATGATGTTTTATATATATGTATATATGCATATATATGAGATGTTTAATTAGAAATAATAAAAATCCCCCATATTTCTCTTCAATAAGAAGAAAAAAGGGAAAAAGATGAGAAAGTATCATGAATAAGTGTATGTGTATGTGTATATGTGTATCCATTTGAACAGGAGAATTTTAAAGTGCCAATGCAATTTTTGGTAAAGAAATTAGAATTCAGGTCTACATAAGTCAGAAAGTCCCCAACTGACTTCGTAATGTGCCAGTACCTTCTGTGAAAATGAGAACTAGAGTCAGAGTGAAATGACGAAATTCGTAAGATAAGTCGGGAGAAGAGATACAGGAGAAAGAAATGGAAAGATGTCGTCAAGGCCAAAGTCCAGAGATGGAGACACAAGTCTGCCGAAGAGTAGCTAGCACCCTACCACTGCTGCCTTCCCTTTCCTTCCTGTCTATAGTGAAGATAGAGAAAGCAATCACCAACCTCTGCGCACCATACCTATTCCAAGTCAAATTCTACTTATATGAAAACACTTCAGGTTATCTAAAAAACAGAGAAACACTTGATTTGCCTCCTTCCCACCCCCACCCCCAAAACCTGGAAAAACACTTTGATTTATGTAAAAATAACTGGAAAGCACCAAGGGGATTTTTTTGAGCTTTCCAAATAAAATGCATCTTTGAATGAAAACAACCCCACCTCCACCTCACTGTCCCAATTAGGTTAAAGGCTATTTTTTACAAGAATTTATAAGTGACTAAGAATAAGGGTTTTGAATGAAAGCAACTCCTCAACCATAGCTAATGATATTCCACCAACTTTTTCTCGCAACTCAGCAGTATATTTCTAGAAACACAAAAAAATAGAGTAAAATAGTTTTGGTAAAGAAAGTCAGGGGAAAGAGAAACAGATGTTCTACACTTAGGGCTGGATGAAGGCTTCAGTGTTAGTCTGTTTCCGACACCAACCTTGCAACCATGAACAAATTGCTTCACCTCTGTCAACTTCACTTCCCTCATCTGTAAAATAGAATAATATTTGTACTACCCTCATAAGATTACTGTTAGGAAAGTATCTCGCCAACTACCACATGTATAGATGCCAGTTGCTATATTATCATTATCATCTTCATTATTATTAAACCTTCAGCATCTCATCTTTTCAATTATGTTGGGACAGAAATGATACCGAGACAGGTCTCCAACATATTATTTTACACGTCTGTGAATTATTATTGCTCTGGGAAATAAAAATGACTGCTTTTTTGGTAAATTTAATAAAAGTATTGGATTATAACTCATCTTTGGTACATTCACTGAAAACATCTTTTGGCCAAATCCAATAGCATAGCAGTATTATATGGATAATATGTACCTCAGCTAAGACCCACTGAAGTCTTCCTAGTCCTCTGTTTTCGAAGCTTTTATTTACGGACATCTTGGAGATTATGAGTATCTAGTAAAGTGATATCTATTATGAACATTGTTCTTAAGTTTTTATGGATCAATACTATATTAGGACTATTGAAGGCAACAATTAGATCTGTGATAATGCTCCAATTTTAGTAAAAATTATTAGTTGAAATCTTAAAGATATTTTGAGGTCAGTAGTATAGGGATTATTTGCTTACAAGTTCATGAAAGAGAGTGATTTTCCAATGTAAAATTCTAGACACAAAATCATGTCTTGCTTTCTAATGATTAGGTTTAAAAATTTTGCAACCCAATGCACAAATTTTTCAAGACTATCCCTTCTGTAATTTTTGATAGTGATGACCTCACCCAGAATTACTACCGCAAAACCATCACTTTTCAAATTAGAAATTCGCATCATTCAGCCATTTGTTTTATAATTCTTTTTTTTAGTTTTTTTTATTTTTTTGCTTTTAATGTTCTAAAATCACATCCTTAAAAATTAAGATTTTATCCCCCCCCACACCTTCCCCCCACTACCCCCCTCCCTCCGTGCAACAGCATACGATTCTGTATAGGTTCTACATATACTTTCCTATTGATCACATTTTCACTATAGTCATGCTATGTAGTCACACTAAAATAAATGGAAGAAATCATATAACAAATCAAAACATAATACATTAACCCCCCCCCCAAACATGATCTGCTACATTCTGTAAATGACTTCCATATTTCTTTCTCTGAGTGTGGAAGGCATTTTGCCTCAGAAAACCGTCATTGGGATTTTTTTTTCAGTAAGTTCTTGTGTTATAACAAAGTTCCAAGTCTACCAGAAAAAACTCTCACACATTGTGGTCATTGCTGTGCACAAAGTTCTCCTGGTTCTGCTCCTTTCACTCAGCATCAGATCATATAAGTCCTTCCAGGCCTCCCTGAAGTCTTCTTGTTCATCATTTCTTATGGTGCAATAGTACTCCATTGCATTCATATACCATAATTTATTAAGCCATTCCCCAATTAATGGGCATCCCCTTGATTTCCAGTTCTTGGCTACCACAAAGAGTGCTGCTATAAATATTTTTGTACATGTGGGACCCTTTCCCATTTTTATAATCTCCTGGGGATACAGTCCTAGTAGTGATATTCCTGGGTCAAAGGGTATGCACATTTTTGTAGCTCTTTGGGCATAGTTCCAAACCGTTCTCCAGAAGGGTTGGATTATCTCACAGCTCCACCAACAATGAATTAGTGTTCCAACTCTCCCACATTCTCTCCAGCATTTATCATTTTCTTGTTCTGTCATGTTTGCCAATCTTATAGGTGTGATGTGGTACCTCAGAGTTGCTTTGATTTGCATCTCTCTAATCAATAGTGATTTAGAGCACTTTTCATATGATTATAGATATCTTTAATTTCTTCCCCTGAAAATTGCCTGTTCATATCCTTTGACCATTTATCAACTGGGGAATGACTTGTATGGCTATATATTTGAGTCAGTTCTCTATATATTCTAGAAATGAGGCCTTTATCCCCGAGCTTAGCTGTAAATTTTTTTTCCCAATTTACTACATCCCTCTGAATTTTGCATGCATTGAGTTTGGTTGTGCAAAAACTTTTCAGTTTAAAGTAATCAAAATTATACATCTTGCATTTCATAATGCTTTCTATCGTTTCTTTAGAAAAAAAATTCTTCCCCTCTCCATAAACCTGATAAATACACTATTCCTTGCTTCTCCAGTTTATTCATGGTATCAATCTTTATACCTAAATCATGTACCCATTTGGACTTTATTCTTGTGTACGGTGTCAGGCATGGGTCTATGCCTAATTTCCACCACACAGTTAACCAGTTTTCCCAGTAATTTTTGTCAAACAGTGAGTTCTTATCCTAGAAGCTGGGGTCTTTGGGTTTATCAAACAGGAGGTTGCTATATTCCTTGCCTACTGTGTCTTGAGTGCCAAGTCTATTCCATTTGTCTACCACTCTGTTTCTTAGCCAATACCAAGCGGTTTTGATAATGGCTGCTTTATAATACAGTTTGAGGTCTGGTAGCGCTGGGCCACCTTCCCAAGCATTTCTTTTCATTAGTCCCTTTGATGTTTTATAATTCTTTGTTGACATATTATGGTTGAGATTACCCAGATGTCACATGAAGGGTCATTGTCTTTTACTCTTGGACCTTAGGTATTTCATCAGTTCCATCCTCAGATAAATTGTCATCAGATACAAATCCAATAGCATGTACCTCTTAACATCCTTGGCTATTACTCTGTGAAGTGACATCTACTTGCTCTAAAAACATTTCTTTGAACTTATGACTTTCTCATCTGTTCCTCTGCTGATGTCTATCAGTCTTCTTTTTTAATGCAGAAATTTTCATTTTTCTGTAATTAACTTAGAAATACCTCATTCTTCTCCAGGAAGGGAAAAATGAGTTTAAGCCTCTCAGGGAGAAAACCATTACTGAAAATGTTCAGAAATTTACTACTATTCTGAAACTGGTTAAGTGGAATGAACTTGTCCAAGTTTTATATGTCTGTCTGTTTATCTGTCTATCTCTCTATCTGTCTGTCTGTCTGTCTATCTATCCATCCATCTATCTATCTATCTATCTGTCTATCTATCTATCTATCTATCTGTCTACCTATCTATCTGTCTATCTGTCTATGTGTGGACACACACATATATACACACATATGTATGTTATATCTATGTAAGTTATACATACATATATAACTATATATAGGTATATTATACATAGGTAGAAATGTGCATATCTATGTGTATGTATGTATATGCCTTTACTGGTATACAGAACTGAAAGTTCACTTTAAAACTGTAGAAAGCATTCAAATTAAAAATTACATGATAATACTTAAGTTAATTATTTGAAGTTAACTATAGAAAGATGAATATTCCTGCATAAAAAGAGAGGAAGATTGATAGACATTAGCAGAGGGAAGTGAGAACTTGGAAAGACATTAGTTTAAAAAGGCTGAAATCTCCCACTGCATCCTGGGCCATCTCCAGTTGTCTTGGTCTATATCTGACCACTGTCCCCAGATGGCTCTGGAGGAGAAAGTAAGGCTGGTGACTTTGAACAATGCTTGCTCATTTAAATCCAGTTCACTTGCATGTCATGGCATCATCTTCCTGATGTCATGGGTATCTTTGAGAACAAAGGAGAAACCACAAAACCTGAATTTACTGTATATATTTGTGATATGTGAATAAGCTGTGAGTACAGAATTAAGTAAAAGGTTTAGTGACAATCAATAAAGTATTTACTAATGTGCCACATTGTTGTAACAAATCTAGGTATTATTTTATCAACCATAAGTTGCTCTTTACACCTCTGTAACATTTTGGTACCCATTTTTTATTCCTTCATCAATATAAAATTTTCTTTATGGGCTATGTTTAGAGAGCTGATTGGTGTTCTCTTAAGAAAGGTAAGATTGTGAAAATTGAAAGGGAAGTTTTATTTCACACAAAGCAAATTTACAAAAATGAAAACAAAATATAAGTAATTAATATTGGAAGGATCGTATGACATGTTAATAGCTATAATGAGAGTTGAAGATGATGTAAAAACAAAAAGAGCAGTAAAATATATTAAAAGAAAGAAATACAAGCTGAGGCAAACCCAGTAAGGTGTTCTGCTAGTAGGACTTGAAAATGGAAACATTTGAACTAATAATTTTAGGTCTTAAGTGGACTTGCTTGTTTTCTGTTTTCAGAAAGTTAGAGTTTTTGTGAATTCTATTCATATGACTGTTCTTCCATTTATAAAGTAAGCAATTTTTAATTTTCTTATTTGATTTAACATGAACATTTGTTATATTAGATTATATTTGTGACCACTAAATAAGTAGACATATTATATGTCCTTTTTTAAAGGTTTTCTCTTTTTCAAATATTGTTTTTTTAGTGTCATTTTTTACATGACTGATATCATGCATCACCTTAAGCTAGCTTTCAACTAATGTTTTAAAAAAAGTCTAGGAATTTTTTTATATATTTGTTTTTCAGATTCTGTATGACAAATTTTCTTTTTTATTTCTTCAAACTGGGCAATATGGCATTCCTATATATGTTGCATGAACCTGCTAAATGTTGGTATGGCTTATGGTGCCTTTCTGATAATGCTCTATAGTTCTCTCAAGTTTTTATGCTACAATGATTTGTGATACTTGTACTGAGGTCTATTTCTTGATAGTTGTACTTAGGATTCTTAGCATGGGAATGTTTGTCTACTATTCTAGTGGTCAGCACTATAGGTACCGAAGCATTTCTAGTGGATGTTAGCACTTCTGATTTATTCCATTGCATATTACCTTCTAGTGGTACAAGGAGAAAGAGGAGTAATTCTTGATTTACTGCTCTCCAATTCAAATTCATCATGATAATAGTTGTATGGGGGGGATGACTATGCTTGGGGGCAAGCAGGTAGCACAGTAGAGCACCAGGTCTGGAGTTAGGAAGACTGGAGTTGAAAGTCAGCCTCAGCCACTAGCTGTGTGCCCCTGGACAAGTCACTTAACCTTGTTTGCCTCAGTTTCCTCGTCTGTGAAATGAGCTGAAGAAGGAAATGCCAAACCGCTGCGGTATCTTTGCCCAAAACCAACCATAACAAATAGACAAAAACAAAAGAGGTCATGAAGAATAGAGCACAACTGAAAAGACTGACAAGAAAAGCAGTCTTTGCTTCTCCTGTTCTCATCTGTTTCTCAGATTCACAGGGGCAGTTCTAAGGGTGCTACTAACCTAGTCAGTGGTATCTTTAGAGCCCAAATGGCCTCTGTTTTGAGGCTCTTGATAAGGCTAGGTGGCTGGAGAAGAGAAAAGAAAGGGATAAGCATTTATAAGGCAACAACTACGTGCTAGGCAATGTGCTAAGTGCTTTATGGATGTTATCTCATAGGATCCTCACAGTAAACCTGTGAAGTAAATAGGGACAATTATTATCTGCATTTGGAGATGGGGAAATTCAGGCAGATAGAGGTTAAGTAACTTGTCCAAGATCACACAACTATTAAGTGTCTTAGGTAGGACTTCAATTTGGGTCTTCTTGACTACAGTTGTGGTGCAGTAGGTAGAGTGCTGGGCCTAGAGGAAGAAATCTCATCCTCCTCAGTTCAAATATGGCCTCAGACACGTACTGGTTGTATGACCTTGGGTAAGTCACTTAACTCTGTTTGTTTTAGATTCTCATGAGCTAGAAAAGGACATCGCAAAGTACTCCAGAATTTTGCCAAGAAAATCCCAACCAGGATACTGAAGAGTCAGACATGACTGAAAAAATACAGAGCAACTTGCTTACAGTACCAGTAGGCGTACCACTCTATCCATAGCTGTACCTTGTTGCCTTCAGGTAGGCCTTAGCTACTCCAGAGGCCCAGATATATATATATATATATATATATATATATATATCCCTGAGATTCATTCATACCAATCACTAGACATGAACTATTGAGGGCAGGGGATTATTGTTGGTTTTGTGGTTGCCACATTTATTATTTGCTATATAGGTATGGAAATGAGTGGCATGGTCTAATTTAAGACCTTCCATTCAATGGGAAAATAACAAGTTTGAAGCATATAAAACCATATAAAAACTCCCATAAACTGATCTCTTCAAATTCAACTATTTAGAGTGGCAAAATCCAATGGAAATCAGCTGAATCATGAGACTGATCAAAGAATAGACTATTAGCTTTAATCAAATACTCCTCTTAATATAAATTTACCACATATGCTCACACATGGATGAATAATTTTCTTTTTTTATAAATCAATTTATTTATTTTTAGTTTCCAATATTCACTTCCATAAGTTTTAAATTTTCTCTGTCTCTGTCCCTTATCCCCTCCCTGAGATGGCATACAATCTGATATAGGCTCTCTATATACATTTCATTAAACATATTTTCACATTAGTCTTGCTATATAGAAGAATTAGAATGAATGTGAGGAACTATAAGAAAGAAAAAACAAAACAAAATGAAAAAAGAGATCAAATAGTATACTTCAATCTACATTTAGGCTACATATTTCTCTCTCTGAATATGCATTTTTCATCATGAGGCTTTTGGAGTTGTTATAGGTCCTTGCATTGCTGAGAAGAATTAAGTCTATCAAAGTCAGTCATCCCACAATGTGACTGTTACTATATACAATGTTCTCTAGGTCTGCTCACTTCACTCAGCATCAGTTCATGTAAGTCTTTCCAGGTTTTTCTGAAGTCCACCGGCTCGCCATTTCTTATAGTACAATGGTATTCTATTACATTAACATACCACAACTTGACCAGCTATTCCCCAATTGATAGAGAGCTCCTAAATTTCCAGTTCTTGGCCACCAGAAAGAAAGCTGGTAAAAATATTTTTGAATGTGTGGGACCTTTTCCCATTTTTATGATCTCTTTAGTATACAATCCTGGAAGTGATATTGCTGGGTCAAAGGGTATGCATATTTTTACATTCCTTTGGGCATGGTTACAAATTACCCTCCAGACTGGTTGGATCAGTTTACAACTCTACCAACAATGAGTGTTCCAATTTTCCCACATCTTCTTCAGCATTTACAATTTTCCTTTTTTGTCATGTTAATCAGTATGATAGGTGCAACATGGTATCTCAGAGTTGTTTTGATTTACATTTCTCTAATCAATAGTGATTTAGAGATTTTTTACATATGACATAGATTTCTTTTTTTATCTGAAAGCTATCTCTGTTCATATCATTTGACCATCTGTCAAATGGGGAATGATTTGTATACTTATAAATCTGACATGGCGGGGAGGAGCCAAGATGGCAGGGTAGAAAGACTCATGTATGCTAGTTCCAAAACCACACCCCATAAATTTTCTGTAAAAAGAACTCCCCACAAATTCTGGAGCAGTGCAAGCCACACAGCAGCACAGCGGAGGAGATTTCTGTTCCAGAGAGCCCTGAAAAACTGACCTCAAAGGTCCATGGTGCTCCAGACAGAGAAGCCCACCCCTCTCCTGCCCTGGCCACATGGCCCCAGAGGAGCAGATCCGAGCAGGCTTCAGGGATGGAATCTCCAGCAGCCATGAAGTTTCCTCCACCCGCAGGTGCTCCAGGTCAGTGAGAGAGACTTCTGGGCTGGCCGAGAGGGGAGTGGGGTGTCTCCATAACTCAGGCCCCCTCGGGAGGCAGCAGCAGAGGCAGCAGCAGCCCAGGACTCCCCAAGCAGGCAGGAGCTCCACTCCATTACTGAAGGTCTCCACATAAACCCCCTGAGGGAACTGAGCCTGGGAGGTGGCCCTGCCCCCACCTGAGCAGCAGTACTTAATCTCTCACTGAATTGAAGCCCCTCCCCCACTGAAAGCCCTGAGGCTGGGGAGCAGCATTTGAATCTCAGACCCCAAGCACTAGCTGGGCAGATCTAGGTGGGGGTGGAGAGGAATCTCAGAAGTCAAGTAACTGGCTGGGAAAATGCCCAGAAAAGGGGAAAAAAATAAGACCACAGAAGGATACTTTCTTGGTGAACAGATGTTTCCTCCTTTCCTTTCTGATGAGGAAGAACAATGCTTACGATCAGGGAAAGACATAGAAGCCAAACATTCAAAATAGATATCCAATGGGCTCAGGCCATGGAAGAGCTCAAAAAGGATTTTGAAAATCAAGTTAGACAGGTGGAGGAAAAACTGGGAAGAGAAATGAGAGAGATGCAAGAAAAGCATGAAAAATGGGTCAATACCCTGCTAAAGGAGGCCCCAAAAAATGCTGAAGAAAATAACACCTTGAAAAATAGGCTCACTCAATTGGCAAAAGAGGTTCAAAAAGCCAATGAGGAGAAGAATGCTTTCAAAAGCAGAATTAGCCAAATGGGAAAAGAGGTTCAAAAGCTCACTGAAGAAAATAGTTCTCTCAAAATTAGAATGGAACAGATGGAGGCTAGTGACTTTCTGAGAAACCAAGAAATCACAAAACAAAACCAAAAGAATGAAAAAATGGAAGAGAATGTGAAATATCTCATGGGAAAAACAACTGACCTGGAAAATAGATCCAGGAGAGACAATTTAAAAATTATGGGACTACCTGAAAGCCATGATCAAAAAAAGAGCCTAGACATCATCTTCCATGAAATTATCAAGGAAAACTGCCCTGAGATTCTAGAATCAGAGGGCAAAATAATTATTGAAGGAATCCATCGATCACCGCCTAAAAGAGATCCAAAAAGAGAAACTCCTAGGAACATTGTGGCCAAATTCCAGAATTCCCAAGTCAAGGAGAAAATATTGCAAGCAGCTAGAAAGAAACAGTTCCAGTATTGTGGAAATACAATCAGGATAACACAAGATCTAGGAGCTTCTACATTAAGGTATCGAAGGGCATGGAATAGGATATTCCAGAAGTCAAAGGAACTAGGACTCAAACCAAGAATCCCCTACCCAGCAAAACTGAGTATAATACTTCAGGGAAAAATAGGGTCCTTCAATGAAATTGAGGACTTTCATGTATTTTTGATGAGAAGACCAGAGCTGAAAAGAAAATTTGAATTTGAAACACAAGAATGAGAAGAAGCATGAAAAAGCAAACAGCAAAGAGAAGTCATAAGGGACTTACCAAAGGTGAACTGTTTACATTCCTACATGGAAAAACAATATTTGTTAACTCTTGAAACTTTTCAGTATCTGGGTAGTTGGTGGGATTACAAATATACATACAAACACACCCACACACACACACACATACACACATGCACGCACACACAGAGACAGAGAGCACAGAGTGAATTGAATAGGATGGGATCATATCTTTAAAAAAATTAAGGTAACTGTATAAGAGAAATGTATTTGGAGGAGAGAGGGTGCAAATGGAATGGGGCAAATTGTATCTCACAGAACAGGCAAGCAGGAGACTTTTTAGTGGACGGAAAAAGAGGAGAGATGAGGAAAAAAAACATGAAGTTTACTCTCATCACATTCGACTAAAGGAAGGAATAAAATGCACACTCTTTTTGGTATGAAAACCTATCACAGGAAAGTGGGGGAGAAGGAGATAAGCAGGGTGGGTGGGATGATGGAAGGGAGGGCAATGGGAGAAAGGAGCAATTTGAAGTCAACACTCTTGGGGAATGACAGGAGCAAAAGAGAGAATAGAAACAATGGGTCCAGGATAGGATGGAGGGAAATACAGTTAGTCTTACACAACACGACTATTATGGAAGTCATTTGCACAACTACACAGAGAGGGCCTATATTGAATTGCCTGCCTTCCCAAAGGGAATGGGTGGGGAGGGAGGGATGGGGAGAATTTGGAACTCAAAGTTTTAGGAACAACTGTTGAGTATTGTTTTTGCTACTAGGAAATAAGAAATACAGGTAATGGGGAATAGAAAGTTATCTGGCCCTACAGGACAAAAGAGAAGATGCAGACTAGGGAAGGGAGGGATGATAGAAGAGAGGGCAAATTGGTGATAGGGGAAATTAGAATGCTTGGTGTATTGGGGTGGGGGGAGGGGACAAATGGAGAGAAAATTTGGAACCCAAAATTTTGTGAAAATGAATGTAAAAAAAAGTTAAACAAATAAATTTATATATCCAGAAAAAAATATATTAATGACTGTGTGAGATAAATAAATGATAGAATTTTCATGGTAAACTGATAAAAATTTCACTTTAGAAATACTCGCCAAACTCCAGTTTTTATAAAAAGGTTAACCAAAACATTATATAACAATTTTCTGATTTATCATGTTATAGTCCTATTGATAAAAATAAAAATAGCTGCATTTCCATAGTTCTTTGCAACATGCTAATCCCCTTTGGTCCTCACAACAACCTTGGGAGGAAGGTGTTATTTTCATCCCCATTTTACAAATGAGGAAGTAGAGACTTAGGTTAAAAGATTTGCATAGGGGCTACTCTTTTATTGAGTGAGGGTTTTGTTTGTTTGTGGGGTTTTTTTGGCTATTTATTTTTTTTATTTTAACCTCTGATCTTTCTGATTCAAGTCCAAGACAGTTCCACTTAGGTCCTAATCAGTGAGAGACAGCACGTCATAACGTCATGCCTGTAAATTTCATTGTATTCTTGTTTCAGACATTTATTAGCTGTGTATCCAAAAAGAAATTATTGAATTGCACTGTAAAATGGGAATGTTAATATTCTATCTACCTGTAATACTTATAATGATAAAAACCCTTTCAAATCTTAAAGTATTATGCAAATGTGATACTTCTTATTTGTCTTAAAGGAAGGTGTTTAAGATTTGATTTGTAATTTTAGTAAGGAATGATTTAAGTAGGATTCACAAATATTTATTTTATACCTACTCAGGAAGAACACTTTGAACTTTTATCTTTTGTTTCATGGACTTACATGACCAAAATGTTCACCATCAGAGGGTGCCAACTGGAAATGAGCTCTCCATGAATATCTAGGACCGTGCTCAAAAATCAGTCTATGGTAAGGGTCATAGATGAAATCTTGTCAGGTTGGTAAAATCTGGCAGAACATACACTTGGTAGGTACAACCTCTGAGAACCCAGGTCACCTCCAGACCACAAAAAGGCATGTAGGTAGGACTTCAGTGGAAGGTGGCCAGTATAGTTTACTGTAGACAGGAATTGACAATCATGGCAAAAACAATATAAACTATAAGATACTTGCAGAATTAAACAGGAAAAGTGTAGGCTTTCAGAAATTTTAAAGCTGTTTTAATTACTCCCAACATCTGGGAAGGAAAGGCTCATCCTTTTAATGCTATTAAACTGCTGTAGAGTTGTGAGACATGAAGCATAATGTTATCCAAAGAACTGAAAACTAATACTGTAGTAAAGACAATGAATAGGCTCCTGTTGGATGTGTGCAGGCTGTAAAAATAATGAGCATAGATGATGTCAGGAAACTATATGATAGGAAGAGAAGTTGATCTGGTCATATGGCAAGGACTAGGAAAGACAGCTTGAGTGCTCTACTGAAATCATATTGATGACAAAAAAATAAGAAAAACCACTGGGAAAATGGAGATAATCACTGGCACATTGGGCAGACCTTTATGGTGAACTCATATATGTTTCCAGAGTCACACAGAATGGATAAGCACATATATCATTTAAGAAAACATTCAAATTAGTGAACTCATAGATCTCTTTCAGTATCTGAAAGAGCACTGTGACAATCAATAGTAAAGATTTACAAACAAATATATAAACCACCAGAAAATTGTTAAAGTCGCCAACTATAAAATAAGAACTAAATAAGACAGGAATTGAAAAGAGAACAGAGGGGACAGATTGGGACAATAGGGAAAAACTAAAGGTAAGAAAATCATCAGGATCACAATGAAAAAAGCATAACCATCCTAGAGTATGGCTACATTGGCAAATGGTATACACACACATGAACCTACATACAGACATACGCATGTCCATAAGATATATTCACAATGTAATTCCTTAAAAATTACATTATTATTCATCCATTAATTTTGATTACATTAGATTGTAAAGTTTTTGCACAAAGTCAATTCAACTATGATTAAGAGAAAAGTAGAAAATCAAGAAAGAATTTTTACAACCATTGTCTCTGATAAAGGTCTCATTACTAAAATGTATACAGTCAGATTTATTTTTTTAATATAAATTTATTTATTTGACTTTTTACATTCATTTTCACAAAATATTGGGTTCCAAATTTTCTCCCCATTTATCCTCTCCCCCGACCCCAATACACCGAGCAATCTAATTTCCCCTATCACCAATGTGCCCTCTCTTCTATCATCTCTTCCTTCTCTTGTCCCCATCTTCTCTTTTGTCCTGTAGGGCCAGATGACTTTCTATTCCCCATTACCTGTATTTCTTATTTCCTAGTAGCAAGAACAATACTCAACAGTTGTTCCTAAAACTTTGAGTTCCAAATTCTCCCCATCCCTCCCTCCCCACCCATTCCCTTTGGGAAGGCAGGCAATTCAATATAGGCCATATCTGTGTAGTTTTGCAAATGACTTCCATAATTGTCATGTTGTGTAAGACTAACTGTATTTCCCTCCATCCTATCCTGCTCCCCATTGTTTCTATTCTGTCTTTTGATCCTGTCCCTCCCCAAGAGTGTTGACTTCAAATTGCTCCCTCCTCCCATTGCCCTCCCCCATCATCCCCCCCACCTTACTTATCTCCTTCTCCCCCACTTTCCTGTATTGTAAGATAGGTTTTCATACCAAAACGAGTGTGCATTTTATTCCTGCCTTTAGTCGAATGTGATGAGGGTAAACTTCATGTTTTTTTCTCAGCTCTCCTCTTTTTCCCTCCACTAAAAAGTCTCCTGCTTGCCTCTTGAATGAGAGATAATTTACCCCATTCCATTTCACACTGTCTCCTTCCACTACATTTCTCTCTCACCATTTACCTAAATTTCTTTTAAAATATAGTCCCATCCTATTCAATTCACTCTGTGCTCTCTGTCTCTGTGTGTGCGTGCATGTGTGTATGTGTGTGTGTGCGTGTGGGTGTGTTTGTATGTATATTTGTAATCCCACCAACTACTCAGATACTGAAAAGTTTCAAGAGTTAACAAATATTGTTTTTCCATGTAGGAATGTAAACAGTTCACCTTTGGTAAGTCCCTTATGACTTCTCTTTGCTGTTTGCTTTTTCATGCTTCTTCTCATTCTTGTGTTTCAAATTCAAATTTTCTTTTCAGCTCTGGTCTTTTCATGAAGAATGCTTGAAAATCCTCAATTTCATTGAAGGACCATATTTTCCCCTGAAGTATTATACTCAGTTTTGTTGGGTAGGTGATTCTTGGTTTGAGTCCTAGTTCCTTTGACTTCTGGGATATCCTATTCCATGCCCTTCGATCCCTTAATGTAGAAGCTGCTAGATCTTGTGTTATCCTGATTGTATTTCCACAATACTGGAACTGTTTCTTTCTAGCTGCTTGCAATATTTTCTCCTTGACTTGGGAATTCTGGAATTTGGCCACAATGTTCCTAGGAGTTTCTCTTTTTGGATCTCTTTCAGGCGGTGATCGATGGATTCCTTCAATACTTATTTTGCCCTCTGGTTCTAGAATCTCAGGGCAGTTTTCCTTGATAATTTCATGGAAGATGATGTCTAGGCTCTTTTTTTGATCATGGCTTTCAGATAATCCCATAATTTTTAAATTGTCTCTCCTGGATCTATTTTCCAGGTCAGTTGTTTTTCCCATGAGATATTTCACATTCTCTTCCATTTTTTCATTCTTTTGGTTTTGTTTTGTGATTTCTTGGTTTCTCAGAAAGTCACTAGCCTCCATCTGTTCCATTCTAATTTTGAGAGAACTATTTTCTTCAGTGAGCTTTTGAACCTCTTTTCCCATTTGGCTAATTCTGCTTTTGAAAGCATTCTTCTCCTCATTGGCTTTTTGAACCTCTTTTGCCAATTGAGTGAGCCTATTTTTCAAGGTGTTATTTTCTTCAGCATTTTTTGGGGCCTCCTTTAGCAGGGTATTGACCCATTTTTCATGCTTTTCTTGCATCTCTCTCATTTCTCTTCCCAGTTTTTCCTCCACCTGTCTAACTTGATTTTCAAAATCCTTTTTGAGCTCTTCCATGGCCTGAGCCCATTGGATATCTATTTCGAATGTTTGGCTTCTATGTCTTTCCCTGATCGTAAGCATTGTTCTTCCTCATCAGAAAGGAAAGGAGGAAACATCTGTTCACCAAGAAAGTATCCTTCTATGGTTTTATTTTTTTCCCCTTTTCTGGGCATTTTCCCAGCCAGTTACATGACTTCTGAGATTCCTCTCCACCCCCACCTAGATCTGCCCAGCTAGTGCTTGGGGTCTGAGATTCAAATGCTGCTCCCCAGCCTCAGGGCTTTCAGTGGGGGAGGGGCTTCAATTCAGTGAGAGATTAAGTACTGCTGCTCAGGTGGGGGCAGGGCCACCTCCCAGGCTCAGTTCCCTCAGAGGGTTTATGTGGAGACCTTCAGTAATGGAGTGGAGCTCCTGCCTGCTTGGGGAGTCCTGGGCTGCTGCTGCCTCTGCTGCTGCCTCCCGAGGGGGCCTGAGTTATGGAGACACCCCACTCCCTTCTCGGCCAGCCCAGAAGTCTCTCTCACTGACCTGGAGCACCTGTGGGTGGAGGAACCTTCATGGCTGCTGGAGATTCCATCCCTGAAGCCTGCTCGGATCTGCTCCTCTGGGGCCATGTGGCCAGGGCAGGAGAGGGGTGGGCTTTGCTGTCCAGGGCACGACGGACCTTTGGGGTCGGTTTTTCAGGGCTCTCTGAAACAGAAATCTCCTCCACTCTGCTGCTGTGTGCCTTCCACTACTCCAGAACCCGTTGGGAGTTCTTTCCATAGGTAATTTATGGGCTGTGAGTTCAGAGCTGGCATATGTGAGTCTTTCTACTCCTCCGTCTTGGCTCCTCCCCTCTCCACAGTCATTAATATTTAGATATTTTTATAAGAGAGGAAAATCATTTTAGATAAGATTAGTCATTTGGAAATGTTCGGGGTAAAAGAGGGAAGCGTATCACAATGAGAGAAAAGCATTATGTTTAATAATAAACAAAATATATATAATTAAATAAAAAACTAAAACACAAACAAAATTAATAATTGATCACAAATAAATTTTTATATATAATTATAAAATATAAATAAAATTATGAATAAACTAATAAATTCCATTATATTAATGGAGTTATAGAGGTCCGAATTTCAGATAGAGTACAGACAGGGGCAAAAGATGGGTAAGCTCTGAAGCAGTAGTTTCTCAGTGTGTGATCTGTGGACCTTTGGCAGTTCTCATAACTTTTTCTCCCAATGTTAAAAATATTTTCACGATAACACTAAGATATTTTAATTTCTGATATGGTAAATATCAATAATTCATGTAAGCAAAAGCTCTTTTGGAGTGTCTTCTAATACTATTAAGTATATAACGAGGTCCTGACACTAAACAGTTTGCAAATCACTACTCTAAAGTGTGGTGATGCTGGAATGTGGCTGGAGTAAATTAGTTACTGACTACAGAGTTAGAGCTATGATACAATATAGATTTATTTCATTTTGATTGCTAATCTGAAGGGGATCATTAATAACGCAGCTACTTGGTAGAATTCATGCAGTACTTTAAGGTTTGCAAAGCATGTTTGAGGCAGGTGCTATGTTTTCCCACCTTCTACAGATGAGGAAGCTGAGACCAGGTAGTTAAGTGATTAGCAAGAGTCTCACAACTAATAAATGGCAGAGACATAAGTTGAACTCAGTTCTGCCTGATTATGAATCCAGCTTGTTTGCATAGTGTAAAGAGGGCCAGACTTATAGTCAGGAAGAATCATCTTTCTAAGTTCAAATCTGGCCTCAGACATGTACTAGTTATGGGCAAATCACTCAGTTTCCTCATATGAAAATGAACTGAAGAAATGCCCAGCCACTTTTATATCATTACCAAGAAAACCAGAGTCAGACATGACTGACACAAGTAAACAACAATTCTATCTTACCAAGCTTCCACTGACTTCAGGACAAAAATGGAAGAGTTTTGACACAGAGGATTACTTGATGAACTGTGGCAGTGCTGGGAGAGAGATAGGGGTTTGTATGTGGTCAGTGTTGTATAACTTGACTAAATTTTGAACTAAATTGACTAAGAAAACAACATAATAAAAATTCTCCTGCATCTTAATGTGTTTTTCCTTTTCTTTTTTATCTTTTTATTTTACTTTCAAATTAAATTCCGTTATTTAACTATCCCATTCTTTTCATTCTTCTTTCTTCCTTTCAGAGCTGAGGGAATGGAAGTCAACTGCATTAAGTGGTAGTATTTGAGGAAAGGTAGGGAAGTCTCATTCCAAAAGCATATTCCCTAATAGGTTGCCTCACTACATGAAATTTGACCAGAAAGGACTCATCTTTATGGATGAAATAAGGTGTGCCTAAGTTTAAAAATGAATATTCTTTGAGGTCCTATTCTCTTTGCCCTATACTATCTCCTTTTATGAACTTGTCAATTTCCATGGGTTCAAGTATCACCTCTCTTCACATGATCTCCAAACCTACACATCCATTCCTCCTGAGCTCCAGTCCCATATCATCAACAATCTAGTGGGCATCTCAAATTCGATATCATTTAGGTCTCTCAAGTTCAACATGCCCATACCCCAAATAGAGACCCTTTTATAAATGGTGTCATCTCAACTAGCCTATTATTTGAGAAGATACTCCTATCTTTCCCATAACCCAGGCTCACTACTTTGGTGTCATTCTCAAATATTAACTTTGATTCACCCCATTTATCCAATCTATTGTCACAACTTATTGTTTCTGCCTTCACAATATTTCTCATTTAAGCCTCCTTTCTATGTTTACAGGCAGTATGCTAGTTAAACACCTCATTCTCTCTCACTGGGACTTATCTGAATAACCTTCTTATTGTTGTCTCCCTCAAGGTCTCCCTGTTCCAACCCATCTTCCATTCAGCTGCTAAAATGATTTTCCTGAAGTGCAAGTCTGATCATGTCACTCCCCTAGTCAATAAAATTCAATAACTCCCAATTACCTCCAGGTTCAAATATAAAATCCTCAGTTTGACAGTTAAAACTCTTCATCTGGTCTTTTCCTACCCTCAAGTCTTATATACTTTATTTCTCTTCATGTCCTATAGAGTAAAGCCATACTAGTGATTGTTTTTCCTTGCACACAATATTCCATCCCCTATCTCTCTACCTTTTCTTTGCACGTCCCCCATGTCTTCCTTCTGACTCAGTTTTTATGACTTACTCTTGATATCATCTACGATATTTCTATGTTTATTAGTTTCTATGACTTTCTCCAATATCATCTTACCTTCTGCAGAGGGCCTTTCCTTGACTTACTCTTATTAGTAACTTCCCTCTGAAACTAAGCTCTTTTCACTCTGGATATTTTTTTATCTCCCTAATTATTTTCATGGTTGCTTCCCTCATTAGAATATGAGCTCTGTTAGGGAAGGGGCCATTTTTGTTTTTCTTTGTTTTCCCGTGGCCTAGTACAGTGTACTTCACCTATTAAGTACTAATAAATGCTAACTTAAAATGCCAGATGTCACCAGACCGTGAGACCTTCGTTAGAATTATTTATTTTCAGCTGGTGTGAATTAATGTGGAAAAGGATTTTGAAGGGATGGTCACTTTGCTTGGATCAGAAGCATTGGCCAAGAGGGGGAGAGGCATAGAACTTCAAAGTGGAGGAAAGCCTGCTAGGCTAGCATGGCCATATTGGGTGCCTTGGGAGGAAGACAGCATCAAGTTAACAAAAAAAGGGTGCTGGAATAAGAGAAGGGAGAATGCTAAAGAGAGACTATTCCCACTTCGCAACCTGATCTAGGTCTACCCTAACTATAACAAACAAAACAAAGTTTTCAGTAGTAGATCATTTGTCTATCAGATAAACTATAAACATAAGGTAGAATTTCTCCTTACTAGCTGATTTATGCATGTTCTGCTCCAGATTAGTGAGAACACCTTAGCAATAGCTTTCAAAGGAACACAACACATGGAGTTCTATCTTACACTCATAGGAAAAAAATAGCAAATAATATCAGAAATAGACCAATGGGTGGAGGACTTTACTTTTTAATGCATTAATTCAATGTAGTTACATATGCTTTCTTCCCCTTTTCCTTCTTTCTCCACTAAATCCCTGTGCCAACTCATTTAAGTCAAGCTGCTGGCATTTGGATCGATGAGAACATGAATGCAGCTGGACCATAAATGGCTGCTCTAAGCTGAACTCATGTATTATTCAAATTGAAACAACTTTTTTTTTTTTTTTTTTGGAGAAAGTAAGGTATCATCGTCTGCTTATTTTCATTATTGTCTAGGATGTATTGAAAAGGCTTGTTGCTCTCTTTAAAGCCTAAGCTGCTGCCTTCCCCATTACTCCTCACCATTATGCTCTACATCAGTTGGAGGAAATGAGTAGCTGGAGAATATTCTTACGCTATATTGTAAACAAGAAAAGATTTTCACTAAGTGGGATGGATTGAGATGAAGGTGTTAACATGAGGGATATTTATGTGTATTCTTTGAGATAATATATAGTATGTACTTTAGAGTTCAGTTCTGAGGGAAAATTCATACATACATTCATATACACCTATGTGTATATATGACCATCTTTAAAGAATGGTCTTAGGGCAGACCAAGATGAATCCTATAAATATATGGAGGAGAGTCAAGAGATTGTATACAATAGTCATGCAATATTTATTGAATTTCACTGGTGAAAGACCACCATTGGAATCAGAGGACCTAGGTTGTAATCAAATCTCTTATGATTACTCCTTTGTGACAATGGGCACATCATAAACTCTGTGGGCTTCAATAAATTCATTTGTAAAATGAGGGACCTGGGCTAGAGGGCTTTAGTCTTCCCTTCATATTCTTTATTTAAAAATATAAGATCTATTCTTAGCTCTTAGACACTACAAAAACAGGAGAGGGTGAGCTTTACTGGCGCCTGCTCTAGGCAAATCTTTGGTTATCATTCAGTCATTTATGACTTGTAATGACTCCATTTGGCTTTTCTTGGCAAATATATTGGAGTGTTTTGCCATTTCCTTCTCTAGTCATTTTGCAAATGAGGAAACCAAGGTAAACAGGGTTCAGTGACTTGCACAGGGTCACAGAGCTACTAAGTGTCCGATGCCTGATTTGAGCACAGGAAGAGAAGTCTTCCTGATCCCAAGCCTAGGGTTCTATGCACTGTGCCACTTAGCTCCTCTGAGATGGCATTATTGATGCTTAATTCTCAGAAGCATAATCACTCTTTCTCTGGATCAGTGGGCCTTTTTAGATTCTATTCCACATGGTCCAGCTGAAGCACTTTCTTTTTCTTTCTTTTCATAGCAACAATTTTGACAACATACTAGGCAATTTCATTTACAATGTTTTTGAGGATTTCCAGGAAGATTTTTCCAGCACCTCACATCATCACTATTTACTTGACATTATGCTTGAAATTATGTCATAATTCTTTTCTGGCATAGTTTCTTACAAGTATCTCTTTAAAATATTCATATTCAATAACTATAACCTCTGGGATGAAATCATATGTAAGTTTTCTGAATAACAAAGTAAAGTTCAGATAATGTTATTTCTGGTTTGATTATAGAGTAATGACTTTTGCAGAGCAATTTTTGAAGACTACCTATTAAGTTTTAGAGTGTTTACAATCTACATCAAGGGAAAGTATACAAGAACTGAATTTTAAATCCCTGAAACACTAAAGCATTATGCTATTGCAATAGAATCCCTGTCTATAGTTTCTAATCCACCCTATTGTTTTTGTTCAATCATGTCCTACTCTTTGTGACCCCCATTTGGGATTTTCTTGGAAAGGATGCTAGAGTGATTTGCCATTTCCTTCTCCAGATCATTTTACAGATGAAGAAACTGAAGTAAATGGGATTAAGTATCTTGCCCAGGGTCATACAGCTAATAAGTATCACAGGCCAGGTTTGAACTCAGGTCTTCCTGATTTCAGGGCTGTTGTTTACCCACTGTACCACCTAGCTGCCCACCAACCATCCAATGCAGAACTCCTATAGTAATATTTCTAAGGCATAGCTTTTATTATTATTTTAATATTTTTTTAATTTAGGATGGCAATCGGGGTTAAGTGACACAGCTAGTAAGTGTTGGAGGTCAGATTTGAAGTCAGGTTGTCCTGAATCCAAGGCGAGTACTCTATCCATTGTATCATCTAGCTGTCCCTTGTAGCTTTTATTATGTTCTTTCTTAATAACCTTGGATGGCCTCCTGTCATCTACCAAATAAAGTTTAAATTTCCTATTCTTACATTCAATGCTCCCCATCTTCTAGAGTCACTCTACTTCCAACTGAATAGAACTCTTTATCATTCCTTAAATCAATCAATCCACCAATCAAGATTTATTAAGCATATTCAGGTTCTGTGTTAGTTGTTAGGGACACAGACAAAACTGAAACATTCCTTGACCTTAAGGAGCTTAAAGCCTAGCCAGAGTAAAGGTCATGTACAAATATAGGCATGTATAGGTTCCATATAGAAGATTGTTCTTGAGCTGAACCTTGAAGGAAAGTTAGGAATTTCAGAGAGGAATTGAGGAAAGAGGTATTCTGAGCAGGGGGCACAGCCATTTTCAAAGGCATAGAGGTGAAAGATTGAGTGGAAGGCACCACAAGGAGTAGGATAACAAATTTGACTGGACTTAAAGGGCAATATAGAGGTGAAGAGTTAGATTTGGGCAAAGTTTGCTGGGTTTTAAAAGTCAACTGGAGGTGTGCATTTTTTCTTTTAGAAGCAATAGGAAGGCACTAGAATTTATTGAAAATGAGAATGACATGTTAAATTTTTACTTTAGGAAAATCATTTTGGCAGCTATGTGGAAGATGGACTGATGTGGGAAAGGATTTGAAGACTGGAGATTCATTAGACGTCTCTTACTGTGTAGACAGGAGGTGATGAGGAATTAGATTTGTTATGACCACCTGAGAAGAGAAGTGAAAGGATATGAGAGTCTCCAAAGTGTCATCAGCTGAACTGATATAGAAACTATATAGATATCAGAAACTATATAGATGTTTAGCGTGACTGAGAGTGAGTGATCTTAAAGTCATAAATTGCAGTGATTGGAAGAATAATAATATCCTAAATGGAAAGAAGAAAGATGAAAGATAAGTGAATTTGGGAGAAATGATCATGAGTTCTGTTTTGGACTTACTGAGTCTGAGATATTTAAACACATCTTGCTCATGCCATCATTGTTGAAACTACAGTGCTTTCTTCACCTCATCTCCTGCCATCTGTTAAGGCCTAGCACATATACACAGTAGGCACTTAATAAGTGCTTGTTGGGCAGGGATTATATGCATCTTGGGATCCTCTATAGAGTGGAGTGCGTGGAATATAGCAATTGCTTAAAAATGCTTGTTGCCTTGAGTTGGCTGTAATAATATGACAGACAGGAAGCAATTAAGGAAAAATATGTAAATAATAGGACAAATTAGTTATTGGCAAATACTCAAATTAAACTGTAAAGACAACTGGACATCCTATGGTGATTTAAGATACCCAGAACTCTTGGTGGAATGTTTTAGCAAAGACATTAATTGACCACCACAGTTTTTGCAGCAGCAAGATAGAGGCTGCTGTTTGAAGTTTAAGTGTAGGCCCAAATGAGTGCTATGCATGAGAGGAATGGAGCTAACAGAGCTATTTCTTTGAAATACCAGAAGGCATTGCTGCTGAAAGCCCTGGGACTCTGAGGAATTGGTACCAGAAATGGAACCAAAAGTCATCTGGATCAGAAGCCTTTAAAAATAAATGTTTCTGAATGAGTCCTTGTCAACGTAGATGTGAGCAGAATCTGGTCAGGAATTTGTACAGAAATCTTTAGTGCAAAACCCAGATAAAATCAAACTGTGCTCTGTCAGGCTTTGAAAAAGCATTGCACTCTTTTAGGTATAAATTTTGCTTTGCTCCCTATTCTGACTACCACTGAGATCTAAGCAATTGAAGCCAGACACTGAGGGAATTCAGTGCAGCTTATTTCCAAGTGTCTATGTCTCTGGAATAAAAAGGGAGGTATTATATCATTCAAATGAACTATTTGTCCTTATTGCAGAAAAAATGTCTGATATTCAAATGTCAGAGAGGCACCATGGCCTAATGGATAGAAGGGGGAGGGGGCTACCTAAGAGTTGGGTTGGAGGCCTATGTCTACTCCAGACAAATAAGCAGGGGTAAAACACTTAACCTTTCAGTATCCTAGGTGACTCTTTAAGATTAGAAGATACAGATTTGTTGCAATCAACATTGCTAGAAAGTTTTTTTTTTCCTTGCATTATGATGAAAGTTTCTATGGATAGGTAAAACTTTTGATGGGTTTCTCAAAATGCACACATAGAGTAGTCAAAGTATTTCATATTTGTACTCTATGTATATCCCTTTTCTTACTGATATAATATTTTAGAAAGTAAGAATTGTGTCTTCTATTTCTCTTATGATATTTATTTACCTTTTCCCATATAATTTTTTTGTTTGCAATGAATGATGTCATCTCTGCCCACCATACACCTCTTTGTTGTCTTTTGAATGACTTCAGCACTAAATGACCTTGGGCTGTGGTATTCCAAGACTTTTATTCATAAAGCATCACCTGAAAGACAATTAGGGAGAATTAGGGAGAACACCACTGACTTCATGCCAGAGTGGGGTCCTGATGAGGTACTTCCTTTACCAATGCAGGTTGGTACCTTTTCTGAAACTTAGAGTCTTAGAAATTTGTCAAGAACACTGAGAATCTCAATGTTTTGCCCAGCGTCATGCAGCTGGTACTGGTGAGAACAGGGACATGAACTTGTCTTCCTAGCTCCAGGGCCAGGTCTCTATGACAGAATATCACATGTCTAGAAGCATAAAGTTGTTAGAAATATGGATTTTTATTTCAGGAATAAGTTTGGGGTCATTAAAGGCATTGTGCACATCTAATGTACTCTCTCTCACTAACTATGGACCTAGCTCATTGTCCATTTACAGTATCTGTCCAATAACTATACTTGTGTCAATATTGATATAAATAAATATGTGCTCACTCCAGACACTTAAAAATACTTGAGAAAAGTAAATTTGTTGAGAGAACACATCTTTTGGAAATGGTAAATAGTAGATTTTCTTCCCTCTGTGTTTATCCTAAGAACTTGACTCTGCAGGCACTGCCTAAGTTTCTGTTCCTTTGACAAAACATAGTTTTGGGCTACTATAGTGTTCCTAAAGTAACAAAGAAAGCCAACTTAGCATTTTCACTCTGTGCAGGTAATTGGTCTGCCAAGGCTATTGTGCCTTCTGTGCAACTAAGTCTGAAAATATTCAGCAGTAACGTAGCATATTTAGAGGGATGATTATACAGGAAGAATGCCAATGAGTTATCACTTTCCATTGAGTTGGTTTTTCTTTACAGCAATTACTTCATTACTGTAAGCTGGGACAAAAAATCACTCCATCAAGCTAGAAAAGCATTGCTGTTATACACTGACCTTTACAATTTGATTGGAGAGGGTCATATTTTCAAAGGAGTCTGAATCTTGAATCTAAATGTATTCCTACAAATTTTAGTTCTTGCAATTTGGCTTTCGCTTGCTTCATCCAAACCTTACATTTGCATAGACATGTGATATTTTGGGGTGTAGAGTAATCTTCCTGCAAATAAGTGGATTTGTCTGAGTGTAGGAAAAAAAAAAACTATCTATCTACAAACATGCTTTGGGGTTTTGTAATTTGGGTTATGAATCAGTGAAACAGATAATGACTATGAAACATGTTTAAGACACAGGACTGGCTTTATCATACTGATGATCTGTTTTTCATTTGCTAATGGACATTGACTGATATCTTAAGCATTCTTGAATGCCTCTCAGAAAATATATACTGTTCTCTGAGGCCTCATAAAATTGACCTTTGGTGAGATATAAAATTTGGGGATTAATTCCATCCACAGAAAATAGTCATTAATTATTTGTTGAATTACTGAATGGATTCCCTTTCTCATCATTAAAAAATGGTCAGATAACTAGTTTCTTCAGTTGTGGTTCAGGTCAAAGAGCTGTTGGGTAGCTAATTAATTCAGTAGTTTAAAATTAAAGTCTCTATTCAACATGTCTTTTGATTTTTCCTTTTTTTGTATGTTAGCACACTACCTGGCACATAGTAGGCACTTAGTAATTATTCATTGACTTATCGTTTGAGTAGCTAGTGCTTCAAATGCAACCTCCCTGACAGCATTTTGTAAAAACAAAAACAAAAAACATAGAAACTTCCTTAGCACAAAGAAGCTGGCAGTTCAGTAAGGCACAACCATCTGAGATATTTCCACACTTCAATACTTTTATGGATTAGTGAGAGCTCAAATATAGACACTTTCTCCACTGGTACAGTTTGGAATCCATCTATGCCATCTCACTCCATGCAATTATTGTCTATGTCCTTCTGGAAATCTTCCTCAGATGATTTCCCTAGAGCTCTAGAAGCCTTTCTGTGGCAGTAGGATGGCAACTTTTTTTTTAAACAGCAATTCACATTCCACATATTATGCCTTAAAATTTCATGATATCTAGCCCACTTCCTTTTCTGGTTGCTCATATACTTGATGATGCTTTGTATGCCCCTTCAAATAATTAATTCATTATTGGAGCTATGCAATGTATTACGTAAACCACAATTGTAGGTCAATTCCTTTTTGGAATATCTCAGTTTAGATTTCTTCGAGATGATGGGCATTTCATGTTTTGTAGTCATTTTTTATTACCAGAAGAATATTGGGCCAACAATGAAATTTTGTATCTGTAGTACCAAGGTGATATTCATAGCACCTACAGTGGCCATGAGTATCCTGGTACAGTTCTGAATCATGAAATGCCATAGACTCTTCTTATGCAAGACAGAACCAAAATAATTATGCAGACATGAGGAACTCAAATCAATCATAGTAACAAAAATCTATACCCAATAACAGTGCAGAGGACAACTCCAGCCCCAAGCCTTCCTTGTGCTAGGCTTCCCACAAACCAGTGCCACTCACAGACAAGCTCTTCCACTCATGCCAGCCTGCCTGCCTGCATCCTTCCTGGCTCTGACTGCTTTCATGACTAACTTCCTCTCAGCTCTGCTCTAGCTCTGCACCTTTCTGCTCCATATGACTTAGACTCCTGACACTCAGGCTTCCATGTGACTTAAGCAGGTCCCATGGGCCTATTAATGGATGGGAAAGACTTTCCCATTAAGAAGCAAGCTTATATTAACAATAAGCAAAATTGCATTGTCAATAAAGTATCAGAGAGCACTTTAGAAGTAAGCACTGAAAATGTAATCCAGCCATAGGATCATAGATTTAGAGCTAGAAGATACTTTAGAGGTCATCTAGTCCAAGATCTTTCTATTTAACAGATGAGCAAATGGGGGCCTAATCTCTTCCACCTCTTTAATGCTAGTTCCAATTCATTGTCCATCTGTAACATACATATATCCAAGATATTTGTACTGATGGATCAGTTTAATGGGCAAACTGCATATTATAGTCTAGCAATAACCATAGTTCATATAATTTCCCCCTGTGTTTGAATTTTAAGGATGACCTCTTTTGAATTGCTCATCTCATTTAGGAGCCTTTGCAATGCTTCAAGTTGGACATAATGAGAGCAGTGCCTTCCTCAAATGAGAGCACTGACAGTTCTCACTATCATAAGGAATCTCTCTTCTGTTTGGATTCTGTTAGACATGCTCTGTGACAATGACAAATACATCTGTATCTCTCTTTTTTACGCCTGACTTGGTAACAGTCATCAGAAGATAGGTGTCCAAATTGTCTCTACTATTACATTTCTCAATTATCTAAACATGTGCACTTTGTTGAATGAAAACATTTAAGGTTGCATATTACTCTACTTAATCACTTTAAAAAAAATTAGACAAAGTAAAACAAGAGTAACAGCTGGACTTGGTTTTTTTTCAATCAGTTTATGTGACTATATTGATCTCAAGAATATCATTAGATTTGGTTCAAATTCTCTCATAACCCATCAATGTCATCAGAGAAAGATTTGAGTAAATGCTATTAACTGAATTTAAATCCAAGTTTTCCTGACTCCAAGTTCATCAAACTACCCACTATGCCATAATTTCCTCAAGAGATTAAAATATGGACCATTTTCAGGAATTCAAGAATCCTATGTGTAAGGGATAACAGTGCAGAGAGCTGGTACTATTGTTTAGTACCTTTATAATAAATATATAATTTATACATATAATATAATTCAGTTTTGTTGAAGTTCAAAAACAGGTGAGAGCCACATGGCTGTAGAGAATTATATCAGAGAAAGAGTTCATAATCAAAGTTTCGATGGTTAGAGTTAACATTGGGGAGTACAACAATATATGCCTAAACTTTCTTCTCTCTTGTAGGCACAGATAATGAAACTCAACAATGACTCCTTAAGAATCCTAGGAACTAACATGTAAGTATCTAGTATTGTAAACATAATAAAAAATTAAATAGCTTAGTCATTTTCAGCCAAGGCCACTATTTCTAGGATAGGAAAATAACATGGAAAGAAGGAAAATTTTTCACATGCTTCTACTAATATACTTATCTTCCATCTTACCTCAAGAGGTAGAGTATTGAGGAATCCATATTCCCCAATCCATTAGTTTCCTAAATGTGTGTGTGTGTGTGTATGTAAAAGGGGTGAAAGAGTGAAGACACGAGGACAGAAGAAGTTAGCCCTTTCTTTGTGGCATCACTTAATGTATATTTCTAAGCATTTACTCCCTTTGATAGTCTTAGGAGGAAGGGAGTGTTATGCTACCTGGTCATGATTAATCACATATCTAGAGAACATTATTGTCAAATTCAAGCCTTAGACTCCTTTCCTAATTCCCTAGTTAGTTTTATGTAATGATAGAACACTAAACTGAGGCATCCAAGGAAGCAGAGGGGGCTTATTTATCATTCTCCACTTGCTCTCTCACCCCTATTGTTATATTTAAATTCTGCAAACATCCATGAGCCACATATTCCTTGATCCCAAGGAACACAGATTTTGTTTTATCCTCTTCTTTATTGCATAGGCCGCTCTTAAACTGTTGGCAGACTGCGCTATAGGCTTGTAGTAATGCTGCTTTTGATGCTATATTGAGACTATTCAGAGGACATCTGGTTCAGAGAAAATTTGGCCCAAGATGTATAGGTTATGTGCCCCAAATGGCTAGGTTATTTCAGGGATCAGAAGTGCAGTAAAAGCACCTTCTTAAATGTTCTGCATGACACACCCCACTCCCACAAAGAACGGAGAAATTTGGTAAAGCCACTTTGTGTTTTGGTCACAAGGAAAAAAGTTAAAGCTTTTCTGAAGAGAAAAAAATGAAATTAGCTCCTTTATTCACCATCACTAGAATTCTTTTACCTGGAGGGTTAGGATTAGGGATGGAAGGACGTTGATAGGAGTTGGTGGTTTAGAGTATTAGGACCAAAGGTGGTAACAGCACTGAAATGGGAAAAAAATGATTAAGTGATTGTTGGACAGGTCACAACACGGAAGAAAGTTCAACCTTCAATGCCTGTGAACTGGGAGGAGAAATAAGGAACCACTGCTCTCCCAGAGAGATTGTTCTTTGTTATCCAGGGTTGGCGCAGCCCCCTGAGAGGTTACCAATGTAATAGAACCCTAAGGATATGACTGGGAGATAGAGCAGGGTGGTCTTACTATGCTCACAAATGATCCTGCAGCACAAAGATATCTGTCTCCCTGAAGCATGAGGACTGTAGTTCCTGGACGACTTCCCCTGTAGGAAAGTTCTTATTACCCTTTCTAGTTATATAAGTCTTCCTCGTAGCCACATTCAGAGGTTGCTTACCATCATGAAACAAAATCTTGCAATAGCAAAGGACAGAAAATGCATGCATTTGAAATTAGAATCATGGCTGTCATCAGGGCACCTGGCATTATAATGTACATTTAATATTAGAGGTACCTTCCTAAAATGCCAATGGGAATGGCTCTGATTTCCCCTCTTTGTTGAAAACTTAACACTGGAATCTAAACGCCATGATATAGTTCAATTTTTTTTCCCAATAGCCAAACACACTTTATCAGACTTCTAACCATGCTTAATGCTGAGGAGTAGGGGATACAAATATGCAGATACATGCTCTTTTCCCTCCTGAAACTTACATCTGGGAAGAGAAAGAAGAGAGAAAAAAATAACTTTAATATTAATTAGAATGTAATAACATATAAAGGAGAGATATTAAGTGATATTTTAATTTAGAGGAAGGAGAGATTACTTCTGGCTTGAAGAGTTAAAGAAATCCTCATGGACAGCAGGGCATTGATGTAAGGCATTCAAGACTAAGTAGGATATCAAGGAAAAGACAGAAGGCATAGAAGCAATTAAGCTTGGGGACACAGCACATTCGGGAAACTGTAAATAATTCTCTTAAGATCGATATCCTAAGGTTTGGTTAGAATGAGTCCTTGATTATTAGAACACTTGTCTGCCTAACAGGCCCCACACTGACTTCATTGAGTGGGCTTTATTCAAAATGTTATGTTATATTTTGGAATAAAATATTTTGTAACTTTCCAAAACTGATCAGATTTCAGTGACAAACATGGTCAAAATCTATATTATTCTTCAAAATCCTTTTGAGATAAAAGACTAGAAATATTAAGTTACTAACATGGCTCATCTGAAAGGATTTAAATTGCACATGGCCAATTTCTTTGGGATAATTACCAAAGCTGGACATCTGCTTCCTTGCTACCTCTGTGGTCTTCATTGGCCTGATGACTTTTGCTCAACCAGATGGGAATTATGCATAGTTTGCCCTTTGTGTGATCTGTGTTCTTTTTCAGCTTCCAGGATTCCTGATTAGTAAACTAGCAAGAAAGCACTGCCTTTTCCTAAGTGGATGTAAAGCATAATTTTAGCTGAAGCTTTACAAGCATACAACCCAAGTTCTTTGACAACTTACATTGATTAAGATTGGCAATTTGCAGAATGAGCATTTTGACTTTTTTCATAGATGTTCAGTGTTTTCTTTCTCTTTCTTTCTTTCTTTCTTTCTTTCTTTCTTTCTTTCTTTCTTTCTTTCTTTCTTTCTTTCTTTCTTTCTTTCTTTCTTTCTTTCTTTCTTTCTTTCTTTCTTTCTTTCTTTCTTTCTTTCTTTCCTTCCTTCCTTCCTTCCTTCCTTCCTTCTTTCCTTCCTCCTACTGAAAGACATCTCATCACTGGCCTCATTATAAATTAGGTAGGATGACAAGTCACTTCCTATAAATACCCAAAATCATGACATTCCAATCATTATGGATAGACTACATCAGTCATAATAATAAAATAATTGCCTCTTTATAGATGATACTCCTCTAAATTTACCAGTAAATGTCTGAATCAAAAGGTACCAGAGGGCTCTTTCTGGTGTTTTGTGATTTTTAAAAACATTGCAAAAAACTGTAAGCTTCAGTTCATGAGTTTAGTTAGAATTAAGATTCCTAAGGCAATGACTTGGGAATAGAAACACCTGGTTTTGAGATGGGAGACAATTAAGTTATATAGTGGTAAGCTTACCTCACCAGAGAACCCCTGGCAGGGCTATGTTCACTCTGATGATCCACTGCAGCAGATGTTCAATATCAGAATATGATAGAAAGAGAAATGATAAATTAGAGGGAGAACTCATGCTTCAAAGAGCTTGAAGTTCAATGTTCCATACGGAACGACTACTGCATGTAGCAATTCAGAATTAAACAAATGGAAAATCTCATGCATACAAACCTATACAATGCATTTTCTGGAGTGGCATCTGTTCTCCAGACATTTGATGAAGAGAGGACAGTACCACATGCAAGCTTTACTTTGTAGAAAGGAAAAAAAAATAACTCACAGTGAATGGTGAATGGAAGATCCTTCCTATTCCCATATATGCTAACACATACATAAATACCCTTAAATTATAATTAGCAAATTACTATGGAAAAGGGTGAATAATTCAGTTTAATACATTTATTTTCTTATTCAACTAAACATATGTTATTATAAAAAGATTATATCAGTAAGAAGACAAGAAAATGAGCGATATTGTTCAAAATTGGCTCATGAATAAGAACATACAAAGCGGTGTAAGAACTGTCAAGTATGATAGGAAGACATAGAAGTTAAATAGATGGGTAGAGAGAAAAATAGGCATTCAATTTTTGAGAATTGGTAAAAAAAAATGAAAGCTCAGGCAGGTGAATATTATTGAAGGCTGGTAAGTTAGAGGAGCATTTGATTTCAGATCTGGATTCAAATTCCAGTGCTGCTACATACTCTCCATGGCCTTGGACAAGTCTTTTATACTGTTTGTGGATCTATTTTCTCATCTGTAAAATTAGAGGCATTAACCCAGATACTCTAGGGTCCCTTGTAACTCTAAATCTATGTTATTACAAATAGCAGGAATGAGGAATGCAGAGAAACTTAGGAAGACTTGTATGAACTATAAAGTAAAGCAAGCAGAACCAGAAGAGGGAAAAATGTGTATGTGTGTGTATGTGTGTATCCATATACATTTGTTACCAAAAAACTGCAAAGAAAATTAACACAAAAATTCAGATGACCTCTGATTAATTCTAATGAGCAACCTTGGTCCCGGAAAAGAGACGATGAAACCCACTCCTCCCCTAGGTGAGAGAAGGTGAATTCTACAGATGGATACCATCATTGAGTTGGTTGATTTTGTTTAACTTTGTTTTTTTCTTTGTTACTAGAAACAATTCTGTAGAAGGAGATGTATTTTAGGTAAGTACTGGGATGTAAAAACAAACAAACAAAAAAGCCATAAAAAAAATTAAAATAGGGAATTGGATATAGAAAACACCTGGAAATGCAGATATGGAACCTCCTAAGGCCAGAAATATGCAAATTATTTAATCCTGTCTGGGTTCCCAGTGCAAATTATTTCCATTCTCACTAGTAGATAAGATCACTGCTTAGCAGTCTTCCAAGGAAAGAAAATGCCACCCATTGAATCACTAACTACTCTCCTTTAGCTCCTGCCAAGAGAAACATGAAACACCTGTCACCAGCCCACCGAACACAGACCATTTAAATCTGGTCCCTATACAAAAGCATGCAATATGTGCAGAAATGTAGTAACTTCTGATTAAATGTAATGGACTGCAGCATGACATGACTGTAAACTAATCTCACCATGTTGTACTTCATTCCCCAAACCACAGGATTACCACATTAGAGAAGATGATAAAAGTATGATCTCTAATAATAATCACTAATAATTTTAAGACTTGTAGATGTGATAATCTTCATAATAATAATGATAGTAACTTGTATTTATGTAGTACTTTCCAGTTAAATAGTACCATTTAGCTTCTAGTCAGATGGAATAAAAACAAAAATGAGCTTTCTTTTTCTTCCTTACCTCTGGTACCCCAATTAAAAGTGTTTTTATGTGTTTGTGCAAACATGAAAATAATGATTTTTTTATTACAAATGAAAGAACCAGGTTGATGCAGCTCCAAAGTTAATTTTTAAGTTGCTAATCTTCTTTACCGTGCTCTGGCTCAAATCTATATCCAATATCCACTACCTATCTTGCAATGTTAAAAAAATAAAGGTTTAAAGATAAAAAAAGAAAATCAGTGCATGCTCTTTCCCCCTCAGTCTTCCTTCCAGTTCCAGTCATCACTTCTCATGGCTTTGCAGCAGGGATTTCAGAGACTAGCTTTCAACTTGTCTTCTTTTCCTCTAAATTCTATCCTCTTTCTACAACACTATGCTATCTTTTGCCTTATACTTCATAGGCACTTTATACATTTTAGGTGAGTTGAATTAAACCTTTTAGGAACAATAGTTATGGCAAGAATTGAGGTATACCTTGTTCAAATTGTTTTCCTGAGGCAATAGTGGCCACTTCTCTTCTTAGTAATTATTTTTGAGTAAGTAAAAGTACAGCATACAATTCACAAACCATAATAACAGATGAGTAGCAACTTGACTGGCCTTTGACCTCTGATATTGTATTAAGGGTCATAGAGTTAGAGGTGCAGGGATGAGATTTGTTGAGGTAAAAGTAATATAGGTGGTAGTAATACGTAAGGTGAAGCAGACAACATCAGGTAAATACTTCAAATCTCAACAGGCCACAATTTCCTGTGGAACCTGGCATATGATATGTATTCAGATGCCAGAGAGTTCATTATTGTGAAAACCTGCAAGATCTTAGAAGATTCCATTAGTTTTAGCACCCTACCTTTTCACCACCTCTGCCTTTCTGATGAAAGCATTGGACCATAAACTCCAAAACCTCCTTCAAAGGAAGAGGGGATCTCACTGCTCACCTGGCTGCACTGCCTTAGGACTTCTCTGACTTCTCCCTACACCCCTCTCACACGCACTTTCCAACTTCCTTTTGTATATTGTCTCACTCCATTAGATTGCAAGTTCCTTACAGGAATTATTTGTATCCCCTACACAGAGTAGGTATTTAATATTTAGATGGTTATTGACTGACTATTGACAGACAATTGCAATGCACTTGTTGGTCCTTCTCTCTGTTTCCTGGAGGAGACATGTTCGTAGATAACCATTCTTTTGAAGATACATTGTGTACGCATATGTTTGTTTTGCTCCTTATCTTTCCATCCCTTTTCTCTTACATCTCAAGCTATGTTATTGACAATACTTATGTTTGTTTTTTTTTTTAAAAAAAAACATTACTTGTTCATTCAAACGATGCTGTTTTTCCTACCTGAAGATAGTGCTGCCTTAATAAAGCCTGGTTATTTCCTATGTGTTTGCTCATCTAAGAATTTCTAGAAACTCGAAATGGACCAAATAAGATGGTATATGTGGAGTGGCATTAAAAACATGAAGTATTATGAAAAGTGCAGAATAACCACAACTCTGGCTATTCTCCTCCTCCTTCTCCTTCTTCTTTTACTCCTTCTTTCACTTCTTCATATCAAAAGTAGTGACAGTTACAGTAGAAGTTACTAGCTATTATAACACCATTGTAAGAATTATGGTTAAAATTTTTTTCTTTTTTTTTCCTCGTTGATTTACCTCTGTTAAAAAAATATTGTACTATTTTCTCATCATCTGATTAGTGAATATCATATCTGGATTGCAATTTTTCTTCATTTAAAGGTTATGAAAGTAGAATAAGGTCTATGATCTTGGAAACTAGAAAATACTTGAGTTCAAATTCTGTCTCTGATACATGTTCTAGGTGATATTGGAGGAACATCCTCTGAGATCCATCTGAACTTTTGTTCCCAAACCTGTAAAATAAGGATAATTATACTTATCTTGTACAATGTATACAATATATTTGTTTTGAGGAAATCACTTTTGCAAATCAGTATAAACCATTATTGAAATATAAGTAATTCCCTCAATAGAATATGAGTTTGGTGTGTGTGTGTGTGTGTGTGTGTGTGTGTGTGTGTGTGTGTGGTCTTTGGACTTCAAATGCCTACCACAATGCCTTGCACATAGTAGACCTTCAAAGTACATTTATTGAATTTGAATTTAAATGTTGTTTGTATTTTACTCTGTTTCAGAATTGATTGTAATCTAGTCTGTGATTGTGGTGAAATTCTTTAATAAAATCAAAACTCAGTTTTCTTCATGTACAAAAGAGGGATAATAATTTTTGAAATATATACTTTTCCCAGTAATTGTAAAGATCAAGTGTAATGGTATATAGAGTAACTGTAACTATAAAGTGCATAAACGTAAGCTACTGGTAAAATAATAAATAGTTTCTATCTGATGAGAGGGGGTCAAATATATATTTTTAATCTAAGGTCTCATGATACATGCAAGTTGTCCTTTGGACCATTTCCAGCGTAGGACCACTTAGAATTTTGTTACTGTTTACTATTAATGATATGTTCAATTCATGAGATACTTATTAAGCATTGTCATATGCCTGTTACTGTCCTAGGTACCGTCAGTACAAACAAGAAAAGAACACAGTACTTACTTTCAGTAACCTTGTATTTAAGAGGAGATGAAAAGTACATAAGTATAATGAATGAGTAAATGAAAACAAATCATTTATTAAGTACCTACTTCCATAAAGCAGAGTACTAAGCACTAATACAAACAGAGAAATAAAACAGTCCCTTCTCATGCTCTAAGGAGGACATCAATATATTCAGGTTTCATATGAAAGCAAGATGGAAAGGTTCCAAGGTCCTTAGGTGGCTACTACAAAGGAAATGATCATGTGTCTTCTTTATACTATTTCCACTGAGAAAATCATACCAGGGTCTGGTGTTGAACCATTTGACAGTGCTAAGAACTTTGATGGTAAGAATTTGGGACTTCAGTAACTATAGCTGTAGAATTGGCAGGAGTAGTTACCACACTGCATCTCTATAGGAATCATGTTGACTTTGGATGCTGGGCTAGAGGCATTGTATTCCAAAGATTTTGGAGTTCAGCATCTCATCTGTGACCATTAGAGCATTAGAAGAGATAGCAGTCAAAGTGGTAGAAGATGCCGCATCCTGACTCTCCCACAGGGTGAGTGACTTATTGCAAGATAGAATGTAATCAGGAAAAAGGAAAGAGCTAGAAAGGTTCTTAAGGAAAATATTAGCAGGGAGCTAAATTCCACCTGAAGTTTTATTTCCTGTCCTATATTGCCCATTATTCTGTTGCTAGGAAAAGTATATAAATTAACTAAATTTCCTCATGTCTTCTGTGACTTTTTCACTAGTCAAAGTCTGGTAAAATCCTAATAGTTTTGGAGGACCTGATGTAGAGTTATGGAATCTTAAAGTTTCAAGAGACTTAAGAGCTCATCTATTTCTCATTAATAACCCTTTCTATAATTTTCCTAGTAAGTGGTTATCCATTCACTGTTTGAAGATTTCCAAAGCCATGGGATTTACTATCTTCCAAAGCAGCCTATTCCAATGTTAGAAAGTTGTAATTGTCAGGAAGGTTTTCTTCTTGAGCTGAAATTATGCCTTTCCTTATGGAGGGGTGTTAACTTCCATCTCCTGCTCCAAGCCTAGTGTCATATAAAGAAAATTTAAGCACCTATCAAGAAACTCGTCCAAATACTAGGAAGCAGCTTTTTAAAGAGTAAATAGTCACCGAAAACCTAGCTATATACAGAAGAGATTAAATTCTTCTTCATCCTTGAAAGGAAACAAATAGTTGACTTGCTATGATAGAAACAGGAGAGTTTATGTGAGTTGAAAGAAAGACACATATTTCTAATTATTTTTACAGCCAACTATCTTCCTTGCAATCAAGGTATTTACTGTGTCAGTGACTCCAGCATTTGAAGTACACTTCACATATGCATTGCTCTGAGCTGAATTTTTGTCAACATAGTTTTGGATGATTCCTCTCTGTTTCATTTTCAAATAACATCATCTTTCATCTCTATATCAGCTCAGAGTTTCTTAAAAATCTTTCCTTTTCTTTATTTTATCACAAATTCCTTTGGCAGTGTAGGGAAGCCTATGAATCCCTTTCAAACTGTTTTAAAGGCATGAAAGAAAATATGTAGAATTGCCATAGAAATCAACTAATTTGAAAAGCAATCATCATTTTTTCATACCACTAATTTAAGCATGCCCTACTTTAATTGAAACCAAGCTCAGTCACACTCTTTGAGGTATAGTTTATCTTGCTCCAAAAGAATCACGGAGAGAAATTGACAATCTTTTTCTGATGAAAGCTGAAATTTTAATTTTATTTTTTTTTAATTTCTCTGTTTCATCTAAAATTATTCATTAAGAAAGACAAATGGGAAAATTATAATGCTAACTTGCTCTTTTGTGTTTCTTTTAACAGAAAGATTCAAGTAGTTATAGATGAAGGAACACTGAATGCTTATCCTCTTACACTATTATAAACTGATATAAATGACAGAAACAAAAATTAGTAACTCCAGAAGAAATATTGTTGAATCCCACATAAAAAGATTTATATGTTCCTAGAGTGAAAATATGGTGTATAGCTCTAATGACAGAAGACCTTTCACTTAGTATATACACACCTACCTTCATTTTTCCTCCTTTTTGCTATAGTGGCTAAAGTGTTCAGTACAAGAACGTAGGAAGTGTTAAAAAGTTCAAGAAGAGAGGAAGAAATCAAATATAAAATTAGAATTATGAGCTTTAAGCCCTGAAATTGCTGTTTAGTTGTTTTAGTCATGTCCAACTCTTTGTGACCCCATTTGGGGTTTTCTTAGCAAAGATACTAGAGTGGTTTTCCATTTCTTTTTCTGGCGCATTTTGCAGATGAAGACACTAAAGCAATCACTGTTAAATGACTTGCCAGAGTCACACAGCTAGTACGTGTTTGAGGCCAAATTCGAAATCAAGCATTCCTGATTCTAGGTCCCCACTGAACCACCTAGTTGCCCAGACCTGATGTAGATGATTTCTATTTATATCTGCAATTATGAAGTCTTTTAAAGTTGTTGGTCATTATAATTTTATCATATAAATTATTCCCTTGGGTCTATTAACTTCAGGCTACATTATTCATATATCTTCTCAAGTAACTCTGAAGTCATTCTTTTCATTAATTCTTATAGTTGATTAATATTTCTTTACATTCATGTGCTGTAATTATTTCCAACATTCCCCAATAATGGACATTTTGTATAGTTTCCAATTCATTGTCACTACAAACAGAATGGCTAGAGATATTTTTGTACATGTAAGTCCATTCCCTCTTTTTTTGGTCTGTTTGGGTACAGGCCTATTGATATCACTAGGTTAAAGGATATGCATAGTTTAGTGACTTTTTGAAAATAGTTTCAAGTTGTTTTCCAGAATCTCTGGATCAAATCAAAGTTCCTCAATAATGCATTAGTATTCCAGTTTCTGTGCACCATTTTTTTTCATCTTTGAGAACCTGATGGGTAAGTGGTGGAAATTCAGAGTTGATTACTTTGTATCTAAATAATAATTAGTGATTTGGAACATTCCTTTTGACTATTGACAACATAGATATATCTTCCATTGAGAATTATTTTTTTTCATATCCATTGATGATTTATTAATTGGAAGAAATAAAAATAGATTTAATGCATTCATTGTACAGTTTACATGTACATATATATGTGTGTATATATTATGTATATGTATGCACACATACATACATGCATATATGTGTAGATATATAGTGTAAATGAGACTTTTATTAGAGAAACTTGCTATAAAACTTTTTTTCTCTGAGAAATGTTTCTCTTTTAACTTTAGGAGCATTGATTTTATCTGTACAAAACCATTCAATTTTGTCATATCAAAATTCCCTAATTTATCTTCTATGATAGTCTCTGTTGTTTATTTTCCTCTATCCTATTTCTGAAAGGAATTTTTTTCCTTTAATTTGTTTATCATGTGACCTTCTAAATTTATGTCATTTGTCCACTTGGAGTTAATTTTGGAATATCAATGTATTGTTGGCATATGGTATATTATGATATAACTGGTATATGATATGTTTTTACATAGTAGCAGTGCTCTTGATTTCTCTCCTTTAACAGGGAAGAAATATTCGAAGTTATATATCCAAGATTTGACTTCCTTCTCACTAGATTCCAGTTCCAAAATGAACAAGCATAACAAATAGCAACCAGAAGCTTTTATCCAAGTTGATAACTAAAATAGAAATCTGAGAAAGCACATATATGATGATATATACCCAGAGAATGCACAAAACAATGACATTTCCTATTTGAAGTGATGAGAGAGACAGAGAGAGAGAGAGAGAGAGAGAGAGAGAGAGAGGGAGAGAGAGAGAGAGAGAGAGAGAGAGAGAGAGAGAGAGAGAGAGAGAGAGAGAGAGAGAGAGAGAGAGAGAGAGATGGAGACGGAGACAGAGGCAGAGACAGAGACTTGAGCATCAACCAAGGAGAAATTTCCCCAAATCTCTAGTTCTCTGGTTTGGTAAGTGGGAATATGCTCAAATTTCTAGCTCCTTTACATGTCATTTTCTTCCCAGAGCCCTAATCTTTTTCAGTTCCCTGAAGACAATAGGAAATGGCATGTCTTCTCCTTCAAATCTAGAAGTCAGAGGGCCAAGATCTATCTTCTTTCCATAAACTTGGACCCTCACACAGATGAAGAACATTGAGTAATCAGTTTCCACCAATGAGGGAAGTCCCAAACAAATGGACTTTGAGGCTCAGGTTACTTCAAAGTAAGAGGTGTAGGGTGTATTCAGGGAAGACTAGAACATTTGATGTGAGGGTTTCTGAGCTCTTTTAAGGGCGCTTTCCCACCGTTGGTGTCTGCCTCATCCACCTAACTTTCACCTGTGGTTCCAAGAAGCTGCAGCATGCACAGTGGCCACACCTGGGTAAATTGTTTTGGCAGACTAAACCAAGTTGAGGGTAACAGAGGCATTTCAAACCCATCGGTGAGTTAGAGGAATGTCTACCCCAAGCATGTGAGGACTTCACCTAGTGGGATTGGCAGATGAGAACAAAGCTGAGCCACAAAGGCAGCTAAAGGAGGAACTGTGGAGTACTTGGGGTCTGGTTAGACATCGAAGATATCAAGAGTTCATCCATCGCATCTTGACCCATCAGCAGTTATCTTCACTCTGCCCTGCCACTGGACTGTGATGACTCTGGAAGAAAGAATGAGGCCAATGACTCGGTGCAACTCTGCCTCATTTAAACCCAATTTATGCATGAATCAAGATATCACCCATACCTTTTTACCATTTTTACCTATCTCAAAGCACTGTGGTAACAAGCAAGTGACAAAGCAGCAGGTGCTTGAAGTCATAATCCTATACACAGGCAGCCCAGGTCATAAGGCTGTCTTCTCACTGAAAGCAACCATGGGATTTGACAGCCCCCTTTTAAGGACTGTGCTACTTACTTTCTGGTGTGAGAAAGAGGCTAGAAAAGGTGCCCTAAAATTTGCTTATCCAACCTGGCCTATATACTGTGATAGGCAGTGATCCTACCCAGTAGTGGAGTCACACAAAAATGTACAAAAACTTCTGCAAAGAAGATTGAACTCAACATCTGTACATAGAATGTGTGCATCCTTATAGACAATACAAATATACAGTAGATCTGAAAGACAAACAACTCTTATAAGAGAACTCAGGAGGCTGCATCCAAATAGTGGCCCTAAGTGAAACAAGACTGGCAAACGAAGGCCAGCTTAACTGAAGTTGGAGCTGAATACATGTCTTTCTGGAGTAGCCACAGTGGAGAGTCGCTCTGTGAAGTTATTGTAGATTTTGGAATCAAAACTAATCGAATGAACAAGTATACTGCCACCATAATGAACCCTGATGGGGTTAAAGAAACGTTTGATGAAGACCTGGAGACCTTATCATCAATGTGCCGAAAGAGGACAAGCTTATAATTCTGGTAACTAATGCTAGAGTAGGCTCAGATTACCAGATACGGCAGGTTATCTTTGGGAGGAAGGGAGCTGGCAACAGCAACAGCAACAGTCACTTATGACTGAAGATTTGTGTTAATCATTTCTGTCATCTTTGATTAGTTTATCTATTTCTGGTGTAATTTTCCAAATACCCCCTGTTTCACTTGTCTGAAGGTTGCTAATTTATTTTTAGTTCTTTTAATGGCATACTTAGTTGATTTATCCTCTACTTTTCTATGTTGTCAATCTAAGTTAAACAGAACTATTTTTCTCTGAGAACTATTTTATAGTCTTTTAAAATATTCATTTATTATCTCATTATCATTATCTTGGATATATTGGTTGTTAATAAAGTAATGAATTTTTATCTTTTCTGATACATTTGTATTATTTTCTTTAATTATTACACATAAATGCTTTCATTATTTCTATCTTTATAGATTTATCTATAGTTCATTTACTGTGTAGTACATGTTTTTGGTTTTTAAAAGATATTTTGTTATTCTCAAAAATATATGTTCTTTAACATTTCCATTCAGATGTCTTTATAGGTTATTCAAATCTCTTTTTCCAAAATATTTTCCTCATATTTTCCTCATTTTTTAATCTGTCTGTTACATTTATTTAACCCTTCAATGGGACTATTAAAGTTTCCTATCATCAGTGTTTTTCTATCAATGCAATTTTGTAATTTGCCTGTTTCTTTTAAAGAAGTGTGTGTGTATGTGTACACACAAATACACACACATATGCACATATACATACCACACATATATATGGGGAAAGAGAAGGAGAGACAGAGAGACAGACAGAGACAGAGAGAGACAAAGAGAGACAGAATGAAAGGGAGAGAGAGATGTTATTGCTCAGTTGTTTTGCAGTCATTACTGACTCTTCAAGACTGAATTTGGGGTTTTCTTGGCAAAGATACAGGTGTGACTTGCCATTTCCTTCTCCAGCTCACTTTACCAATAAGGAAACTAAGGCAAACAGGATGAAGTGCATGCCCAGGGTCACACAGCTAGTAAATGAGGCCAAATTTGAATTCTTAACTCTGCACTTGGAACTGTCTATTCTACCGCTTAGCTGCCACCCTGTGTGTGTGTGTGTGTGTGTGTGTCTAGTAGATGTACGTGTGTGTATACACACACATACATATATATGTAAATACCAACGCAAATATAATATTTCATTGTATTTATTGGTTTTTATGCAGCAAATTTTTGAACTTTGTTTTTTATACATTATTCCCTTTCTTTTCTATAGGGAAATTCAATTCAGTCACATTTGGAGTTATAATTATCGTTAGGTTTATGTTACCTTTCAAAAATAAATTCCATATATGAAGAGGCAATTTGGGTATTAGATAGCCTTAAAACAAAGAAGACCTGGATTTACCTGCAACATTTACTTCATGTCTAACCCTGGTAAGCCAAAACCTCTTACGGCTCTAGGCGGCTCTTCAATATAAATGACAGAAGAGGTGCTGAACTATATGAGTAGAGGGGGTTTTCTCTTTTTGGAAATCATTATATCTGCCCAATTTCTATTTCTGTGAAGGAAAAAACTTCCTTTCTGAGTTATCCAAAAGTGCCTCAGGTGGTAGCGGTTGCCTGTTGCCCCTTGGGGAAATCTTTAGACAAAGCTAGATAGCCACCTTTTATAGGTGTAGTACAGAGTTTATTTACTTGGGTTTAGGTTGCATTATACAGCTTCTAGTAGCTTACAATACAGATTCTGTGATTAAGTATAATTTAAAAAAAACTGGTAATAAAGCGAAGCGTATGAGCATGTCTGTCTCTAACAGTGGCAAAAAAAGAAAGAAAAAATAATGTAGAGAGGCAAACGTATGTTGATGTAAAGAAGAGGGAAGATAAAGAAGCTCATGGCAGATGATTTCAATCTTCTCAATAATGTAAGCAGAAATATTTTTACTGTACATATCTTATATTTTAAGTAGTCAGATGTCTTAACAGACACATTTAATACTGGAGAATAAATAGGAACAGATCTTGTGAATTTGCTAAATGATCTCCTCTTTGAATATAATATGGTATCTGATTTTTTGCTACAAATATATGTACAAAAAAGAATATCTGTTTCTCCATGTGTACCTTAGTTAAATGTACCTTAATGTTTATGGAAAGCATATGAATCTACCAAGGGACTGATTTTCCTATATAATAATGTAAATTTTAATTTTAGAATTCAGCAACAACTTTATTTAGATATTAAAAACACAAACCAACCTAAGGACCATCACTATTTTCCATATATAAGGGTGGGTCTAAATTACATATACACACACATTTATATACATATATATGTATATATATATATGTGTGTGTGTATACACATGCATAAATTGTTGCTATTTTCCAAATATCAAGAAAAATTATTTTAAATGTATGGATGTTTGGGGAACAGTTCCTTCTCCATTGTTCAATTCTTAAAATCTTGCTTTAAAATTCTTGAAAAGTAATTTTTCTTTTGATTTAATTGATCTCTGTTAAAATGCTATTAAAATGCAGATTGTCTCCGGCATAAGCTTTATGCCAGTATCCTCTGCCTTTGTGAAAAATCACATCATCTTTGGGGAAATGAGTTGAAAAATCAGCGGAAGAAACACTTTGACAGATCAATAGCAGGAATGACAATCCTCAGGCCCTGGAGGAAAAGGATAAGCCAAGCTGAAGCGCATTCCTGTGAAAACCAAAAAGATAAGAATTCAGAAAAAGGACAATATAGACAAATATATATAAAGGATCCCAAACATACCCTGAAAACTAATTAAAAATATATCTTTCATATCCAACCACTGTGGTTCTGACAAAATCAGAATGTGAATTTAGTGTCAGAGATGTAGAGATAATTCTTGTGAGGATACTGGAGTTAAATATGAGCAAAAACAGCCAAGAATGGTGCTGGAAGGGACAAGTCAAGCCAAAAACCATCAGAAGGTTGTTGCCATTTAATATTAAAGGAGGAAACGCTTCTAATAAGATCTGGCTTTACCTCAAAATTCAAAGAATTACAAATTTAGAAGAGATGGAAAGGCTAATACATATCTGACTCTTAAAGAAACCCAAATAAGGGGTCATCCAGCCTTTGCTTAACAACCCATGTGGGGGAACCCAGTGTCACCTGAAGCAAGGTACTCCATTTTTTGATACCTCAACTATAATGCTAAAAATATAAATTAAACAAAGAAAAAAGTCCCATCTTAATGTTCATTCTTAAAATGATTTGTGACAGATTAAATTAATTGACAAGCAGATGGTAAGCTCTATGCTAAATGTAGGAAATATACAAATGCAAAAATGAAACACTTCCTGCCTTCAAGAGTTTGTATTTTATGGGGAGGTGGGAGGAATTATGGATAGATGTGTATGAGTATACATATGCAGAATTGACCAAGTTGTGTTGTAAGAGAGTAATTCAATTCAATTCAATAAACATTAAGCAACTCATTGCTAAACACTGCAAATAAAATAAGAAAAAGAAAAATTGTCTCCATTCTGAAGGAGCTTAAAATTTAAAAAAAATTTGCTTTCAGCTACAAATTCTTTCCCTCTCTCAGTCTCTTCTTTACCCACTGAGAAGGCAAGCAATATGTTATCCACTGTACATGTGAAACCACGGAAAACGTATTTCCATATAAGCCCTATTGCAAAAAAAAAAGAAAGAAAGAAAGAAAGAAAGAAAGAAAAGAAAAGAAAAGAAAAGAAAAGAAAAAAAGGGAAAAGAATATGCTTCAATTTGCACTCAGAATTCATCAGTAATCTACCAGGAGGTGGTTAACATTTTCCCCCATCATTCCTTTGGAATTGTCATGGATCATCATATGAGCAGTTAAATCTTTCACAGTTGATTTTCATTTTTCAGTCATTTTTTAGTTGTGTCCAACTGTCTTTGACCCCTGTTTGGGGTTTTCTTGGCAGAGATACTTCAATGATTGGCCATTTCCTTCTCCAGCTCATTTTTTAGATGATGAATTGAGGCAAATAGGGTTAAATGACTTGCTCAGGGTCGTTTAGCTGGTTAAGTGTCTGAGGCTAGATTTGAACTCATGAGGATGAGTTTTCCTACTTCATTCAGGCCCAGCACTCTATCCACTGTGTGACCAAGATGCCCTATAATTAACATTACAGTATTGCTGGTATTGTGTGGAATGCTCTCATGGCTCTGCTCACTTCACTTTGGATCAGCCAGAACCCATCATCTTTCTAATTTCTTAGGGCACAATAGTATTCCATCATAATAATATGCATAACTTCTTCAGCCAATCTGTAATTGATGAATATTCCTTTAATTTCCAAGTCTGTGCCCCCATAAAAAGGTCTTCCATAAATATTTTTAGTATATATTGGTCCTGTTCCTTTTTCTTTGATGGCCTTAGCATATAGACCTAATAATAGTATTTTTAGGATAAAGGATAAGCACAATTTTATAGCCCTTTCAACATAGTTCCAAACTGTTCTCCAGAATGGTTGGAGCAATTCACCACTACACCAACAGTGTGTTGATGTACCTTTTTTTCCACATCCTCGAGCATTTGTCATTTTCCTTTTCAGTCTCAGTAGCCAGTCTGATAGATGTTAGGTGGTACTTCAGAGTGTTTTAATTTGAATTTTCTAATCAATAGCTATTGAGTATTTTTTCATATGATCTGATAGTTTTCATTTTTTTCTTATTTGACTCATTTCACTATATGTTTAAGAAATTAGGTCTTTATCAGAAAAAAAAAAACTTCCTGTAAATTTTCCCCAGTTTCCTGCTTTCTTTATAATTTGGACTACATTAATTTTATCTGTACAAAAGCTTTTATTTTGATTTATTCATTGGAGGGGGAAATGCAAGACAATTGGGTTTAAGTGCCCAAGGTCACACAGGTAGTTAAGGGTCAAGTGTCTGAGGTAAGATTTGAATTCAGGGCCATTGACTGACTCCAGGGCTATTGCACTATTCACTGTGCCACCTGTCCCTCTTTTTCATTTTCATGTTATGAAAGTTAACCATTTTCCTTCCAGTGATTCTCTCTATGTCTACTTTGGTCATAAACTCTTCCCTTGTCACAGATCTGATAGGTAATTTTTTTTTTTTCTCCATGCTCCTCTAATTTGCTTTATATCTAAATCATTTCTCCATTTTGACATTTTTCTGGCATTTGATGTGAAATGTTGGTTTCTGATTATTTTCTGCTAAACTGCTTGCCAGTTTTTTCAGCAATTTTTGTCAAATGATGAATTTTGATTCTAAAAGCTCGGATCTCTGATTTTATTAAACACTAGATCACTACAGAAATTTTCTACTATGTATTTTATAACTAATCTGTTCCACGTATCCACCACTCTCTTGCTTAGTATCATTGGTTTTTTTTTTTTTTTAAATATAGTTTAAAGCTTCCTTTCTTCACATTTGCCATTTTCCTATTCTTTCATGGTAGCCAATCTGACAGGTGTTAGGTGGTACCTCAGAGTTGTTTTAATTTGCATTTCTCTAATCAAAAGTGATTTGACAATAATATTCCTGGGAATTTTTATTTGGTAATATTTTTCAGGAAGCAATTAGTGAATTCTTTCAATTTCTGTTCTACCTTCTGGTTCTAAGAAGTTTTCTTTTGTAATTTCTTAAAATGTGATGTCTAGATTCTTTCTTTGATCATGACTTTCTGGCAATCCAGTCATTCTTAATTTTCTGTTTTCAATCTATTTGCAAGGTCACTTGTTTTTCAGAAGCAACAGTTTACACAATCTTCTATTTTTCATTATTTTGATTTTATTTTATTGATTTTGGTGTATCATGAAGCCTTTGGGTTTTACTTTTCAATTCTAAATTTTTATGGAATTATTTCCTTCAGTGAACTTTTATGCTTCTTCTATTCAGCCAATCTTTCTTTTTAAGGAGATCTTTTCCCCAATGAGATTTTTAAAAATTTCTTTTACAGTTGGGCCAATTCTGTTTTTTAAATTATTGATTTTGCTCATTTTTGCCTTTTTTACCAATTTTAATTATTTTTTTCATAATTTTCTTGCATTGTTATTATTTTTTCCCAATTTTTCCTCTCCCATTTTTATTTGATCTTATTTTTTACTTTTCCTTTAGCTCTTCCTGCAATTATTTTGGGACTTGTATTTAAACTACCTCTTCTTTGAGATTTTGCTTGTAACTATTTTTCACAATGTTTTTTCCTTCTGAGTTTATGTTTTAATCTTCCCTGTCACCAGTGTAGCTTTTTTTCTGTTCTCTTTCTTTTCCTTCCTTCCTTCCTTCCTTCCTTCCTTCCTTCCTTCCTTCCTTCCTTCCTTCCTTCCTTCCTTCCTTCCTTCCTTCCTTCCTTCCTTCCTTCCTTCCTTCCTTCCTTCATCTCTCCTCATTTTTTTCCTGCCTATTTCTTCATTTTCTACTTTATTTTAAATTTTAGCTCCACTCATGTTGGGGGAGGATGTCCCAAGCTTCAGGCTTTTACACCCTGCTGTTTTCATTGGTAGTCTTGAGCTTCTGTAATTTGTTGTTGCATCCAAGGTGGTATGACTCAGGGAGAGGTATGGCCATACTTTCCTAGTCTTTGCTCATGGCCTTACCCAAGAATGCACCTGATCCTTTGTAACTGCAAGCACTGTTGTTTGTCAGGGTCTATAAGGGCTAGCCCTTCTCTCCACCATGGAACTACGACTCAGAAGTGTATATGGTGACAGCACTGGGAAAAAGTGTCTGGTCCTGTACTTATTCCTTTTTTCTTTTATAAACTTATTTATTTAATTTTTTACATTCATTTTCACAAAATTTTTGCTCCAGATTTTCTTCTCACTTGTCCCCTCCCCCCACCTTAATACCCCGAGCATTCTAATTTTCCCTATCACCAATTTGCCCTCTCTTCTATCATCCCTCCCTTCTCTTGTTCCCATCTTCTTTTTTGTCCTGTAGGGCCAGATGACTTTCTATTCCCCATTACCTGTATTTCTTATTTCCTAGTAGCAAGAACAATACTCAACAGTTGTTCCTAAAACTTTGAGTTCCAAATTCTCCCCGTCCCTCCCTCCACACCCATTCCCTTTGGGAAGGCAGGCAATTCAGCAAGGGCCCTATCTGTGTAGTTTTGCAAATAACTTCTATTATAGTCATGTTGTGTAAGACTAACTGTATTTCCCTCCATCCTATCCTGCCCCCCATTGTTTCTATTCTGTCTTTTGATCCTGTCCCTCCCCAAGAGTGTTGACTTCAAATTGCTCCCTCCTCCCATTGCCCTCCCTTCCATCATCCCCCCTCCCTGCTTATCTCCTTCTCCCCCACTTTCCTGTATTTTAAGATAGGTTTTCATCCCAAAATAAGTGTGCATTTTATTCCTTCCTTTAGTCGAATGTGATGAGAGTAAACTTCATGATTTTTCTCAGCTCTCCTCTTTTTCCCTCCACCAAAAAGTCTCCTGCTTGCCTCTTGAATGAGAGATAATTTACCTCATTCCATTTCACCCTCTCTCCTCCCACTACATTTCTCTCTCACCGTTTACCTCAATTTCTTTTAAGATATGGTCCCTTTCTATTCAATTCACTCTGTGCTCTCTGTCTCTGTATGTGCGTGCATGTGCGTATGTATGTGTGCGCACACGTGTACATGTGTGTGTGCATGTGTGTACGTGTGTGTGTGTGTATGTGTGTGTGTGGTCCCACCAACTACCCAGATACTGAAAAGTTTTAAAAGTTACAAATATTGTCTTTCCATGTAGGAATGTAAACAGTTCACCTTTGGTAAGTCCCTTATGACTTCTCTTTGCTGTTTACTTCTTCATGCTTCCCCTCATTCTTGTGTTTGAAAGTCAAATTTTCTTTTCAGCTCTGGTCTTTTCATCAAGAATGCTTGAAAGTCCTCTGCTTCATTGAAAAACCATATTTTCCCCTGAAGTATTATACTCAGTTTTGCTGGGTAGGTGATTCTTGGTTTGAGTCCTAGTTCCTTTGACTTCTGGAATATCCTATTCCATGCCCTTCAATCCCTTAATGTAGAAGCTACTAGATCTTGTGTTATCCTGATTGTATTTCCACAATACTGGAATTGTTTCTTTCTAGCTGTTTGCAATATTTTCTCTTTGACCTGGGAATTCTGGAATTTGGCCACAATGTTCCTAGGAGTTGCTCTTTTTGGATCTCTTTCAGGTGGTGATCGATGGATTCCTTCAATATTTATTTTGCCCTCTGGTTCTAGAATGTCAGGGCAGTTTTCCTTGATAATTTCATAAAAGATAATGTCTAGGTTCTTTTTTTGATCATGGCTTTCAGGTAGTCCCATCATTTTTAAATTGTCTCTCCTGGATCTATTTTCCAGGTCAGTTGTCTTTTCAATGAGATATTTCACATTCTCTTCCATTTTTTCATTCTTTTGGTTTTGTTTTATGATTTCTTGGTTTCTCAGAAAGTCATTAGCCTCCATCTGTTCATTCTAATTTTGAGAGAACTATTATCTTCAGTGAGCTTTTGAACCTCCTTTTCCATTTGGCTAATTCTGCTTTTGAAAATATTCTTCTCCTCATTGGCTTTTTGAACCTCTTTTGCCAATTGAGTTAGCCTATTTTTAAAGGTGTTATTTTCTTCAGCATTTTTTGGGGTCTCCTTTAGCAGGGTATTGACCCATTTTTCATGCTTTTCTTGCATCTCTCTCATTTGTCTTCCCAGTTTTTCCTCCACCTGTGTAACTTGATTTTCAAAACCCTTTTTGAACTCTTCCATGGTCTGAGTCCACCAGACATCCACCTTGGATGTCTGGAATACAGAGGCCCTGACCTCCACATCTTTCCCTGATGGTAAGCATTGTTCCTCATCATCAGAAATGAAAGGTGGGAACATCTGTTTCCCAAGAAAGTAGCTTTCTATGATCTTATTTTTCTTCCCTTTTCTGGGCATTTTCCCAGCCAGTTACTTGACTTCTGAAATTCCTCTCCACCCCCACCTAGATCCACCCAGCTAGTGCTTGGGGTCTGAGATTCAAATGCTGCTTCCCAGCCTCAGGACTTTCGAAGGCGGGAGTGGCTGCTAGTCAATGTGAGCTTAAGTTCTGGTGCTTGGGTGGGGGCAGGGCCACCTCCCAGGCTCAGTTCCCTCAGGGGGTTTATGCAGAGATCTTCAGTAATGGCCCTGAGCTCCTGCCTGCTCTGGGAGCCCCTGGCTGATGCTGCCTCTGCCACTGTCTCCCAAGGGGCCCCGAGTCACGGAGACACCCCGCTCCCCTCTCGACCAGCCTAGAAGTCTTTCTCACTGACCTGTGGCACCTGTGGTTGGAGGGACCTTTGCGGCAGCCAGAGATTACATCCCTGAAGCCTGCTCGGATCTGCTCCTCTGGGGCTGCACGGCCAGGGCCTGCCAGGGCAGGGGCTCCACTCTGCGTCTGGTGCACGATGGACCTTTGGGGTTGGTTTTTCAGGGCTCTCTGGAACGGAAATCTCCTCCACTGCGTTGGTGCGTGGCTTGCTCTGCTCCAGAATTTGTGGGGAGTTCTTTTTACAGGAAATTTATGGGCTGTGGATTCAGAGCTAGCATATGTGAGTCTTTCTACTCCACCCTCTTGGCTCCTCCCCCTGTACTCATTCCTAATATGGTGGTCTCCATAATCTCTTTCTGATCAGCTGTCCTATCCATTTGCAATCTCTGAGCTATGAGCTTCTAAAGCTATTGTAGCTGTTATCATATGATATAGTATTTTTTTACTTCATAGATTATTTCTTGATTAACTATTCTACATTGTGAAAAGCAAATCCCACTTTTTATTTATTTTTACAGCCTTCTGTATTTTCAGTAAGAAATAACTTAATATGACAATTTTTATCATATTAATGAATACTACATTCATTTTTGACATTATTCCCTTATTTTGTTCATGTTGCTCAAGGGAAGAATACTTTTATAAACCTGGGATTAATGCTAAGTTCTCTCTCCCACAAGAGCTTGAGGTACCACAAAATGAGATATTACTTGTTTTTACTAGTTCTTAAAACAAACTCTGACAACAATAATTTCATTTAATGTTCCATTTTGAGTAGTTATTGGGGTTTCACTAGTGAATAGCTGGATGATGGTCATGCATTATTAAAATTATCTTTAACATCTACAGAACTGCCAAAAACATAGCAAATACATTTGAAAAATGATTGCTGTAATCTAAAAGATTTTATTTTTAATTGTAGTACTTTCAAGGATCTGTCAACTCTTTTTTCATGCAGGTTTAGTAATCTTTCCTTCAGTCAATAAGAAAAAAAGATTTTTAAAAAGCTTATGAAACAAAATATCAAAGAGAAAAAAATGGGTTAAGAGGACTTCAAAGACTGGGAGCAGGCTGTACATGAACACAGAAGAGAACTTGTGGTTGAATTAGAAGTGGGTTTAGATCCAGGAGCTTGTAGTCAAGTCAGACCAGGCTATGTGGAGCCAGATAAGCCATCTGAAGTCCAGGAATAAAAGGTTGAAGGAAGTCTAGACATTAAAATCATATATGAAAGTAAAGCATCCATAAGGTTCAAGTCTCAGCATAAGAACCTAATGGGACAAACATGAACTAAGAGGAAACAAAATGGAGTACAGCATTATCAGGATAGCTTTTCTCGTTTTCACAGCAGCTTAGTGAGAATTTATCCCCAAAGCTGGAGTCTTTGGATTATCCAAATAGTAGATTACTATAGTCGTTGACTAATGTGTCTTGTGTACCTAATGTATTCCACTGATCTACCACACTATTTCTTAGCCAGTACGATGTGGTTTTGATGGTTGCTGCTTTATAAAATAGTTTTAGCTTTGTACAGCTATGACATATTCCATTGCATTTTTTTCATTAATCCCCTTGATATTCTTGACCTTTTATTCTTCCTTAAGAATTTTAATATTTTTTACTAGATCTAAAAGATAATTTGGTAGTATAATTGGTATTACACTGAATAAGTGAATTATTGTAGGTAGAATCATCATTTTTATTTTATTAGATTGCCCTACCCATGAGCAACTGATGTTTTTTCTATTATTTAGATCTGATTTTATGTGTGTGAAAATTATTTTTCAATTGTTTTCATACAGTTCCTTGATTTATCTTGTCAGGTAGAAACCAAATATTTTATATTGTCTACATTTATGTTAAATGGAATTTCTCTTTTTATCTTTTGATTCTGGGCTTTGTTAGCTATATAGAGAAATACTTATGATTTACGTGGGTTTATTTTATATCCTGCAACTTTGCTAAAGTTGTTTAGTATTTCAAGTAATTTTTTATTTGATTTTCTAGGATTCTCTAAGCATCACATCATCTACGTGACATGTAGATGTCTTTGTTTCCTCACTGACTATTTTAATTTCTTGAATTTCTTTTTATTCTCTTATTGCTAAAACTAACATTTCTAGTATAATATTGAATAACAGTGGTGATAATGGGCATCCTTGTTTCACCACCAATCTTATTGGGGAAAGTGTTTAACTTATCCCTATTAGATATAATGCTTACTGGTGATTTTAGATAATATGGCAGAAACTAGGCATAGAGCAACATCTTACATTGTATACCTAGATAATGTCAAAATGGATGAACGATTTCCAGATAAAGGATAATACCATAAGCAAGTTAGAAGAGCAAGGAGTAGTTTACTTGTCAGATCAATGGCAAAGGGAAGAATTTATGACCAACCAACAGATAGAGAACATTATGAAATACAAAGTTGATGATATTGATTATATTAAATTAAAAAGGTTTTGCGGAAATAAAACCAATGTAATCAAGATTATAAGGAAAGTAGAAAGCTGGATGCAATTTTTACTACCAGTGTTTCTGATAAAGGCCTCATCTCTAAAATATGTAGAGAACTGAGTAAAATTTATAAGAATGTCATTCCCCAATTTATAAACAAAGGATATGAACAGGCAGTTTTCAGATGAAGAAATTAAAGCTATCTATAGTCATATAAAAATATTCTAAATCACTATTGATTAGAGAAATGCAAATTACTTTTTTCTTCTCCCCCCAAATTTGTTCATTTATTTGTTTTCAGTTTCCAACAATAATTTCCATAAGTTCCAAATTTTCTCTCCTTCTTCCCCCTCTTCCCCAAGATGGCATGCAATCCTATATGAGCTCTATGCATGCATTCCTATTAAACACATTTTTCACATTAGTCATATTGCATAGAAGAATTAAAATGAATGGTAGGAACAAAGAGAAAAGCAAAGCAAGACATAACAATAGATAAAATAGTCTTCTTCATTCTGTGTTCCAACTTCATAGTTTTCTCTCTCGATGTGGATGCCATTTTGCATCATGAGTCATTTGGAAATATTTAGGTCCTTGTATTTCTGTGAAGAATTTAGTCTATCAAAAACAGTCCTTGAACACTGTGACTGTTACTGTGTATAATGTTCTCCTGGTTCTCACTTCACTCAGCATCAGTTCATAAATCTTTCTAGGTTGTTCTAAAGGCTGCCTGTTCATCATTTCTTATAGCACATTAGTATTCCATTACATTCATATACACAACTTGTTCAGCCATTCCCCATGGCAACCCCTCAATTTCCAGTTCTTGGTGATCAGAAAAAAGAATTGCTACATGTGGGACTCGTTCCCATTTTTATGATCTCTTTGGGATACAGCCCTAAAGGGGATATTACTAGTTTAAAGGGTATGCACATTTTATAGCACCTTGGAAAAAGTTCCAAATAGCTTTCCAGAATGGTTGGATTAGCTCATAGCTCCACCAACAATGAATTAGTCTTCCAACTCTCCTACGTCTTTTCTACCATTTATCGTTTTTCTATTTTGTCATGTTAGCCCATCTATGGGCTATGATGTGGTACCTCAGAGTTGTTTTAATTTGCATTGCTCTAGCTCCATACCAAATAAAACTATTTTATAGAGCTAGAGAAATGCAAATTAAAACAACAGTGAGCTATCACATCTCACCTATCAGATTGGCATGAATAAAGAGGAAAGAAATAAATGTTGGAGAAGATGTGGGAAAACTGGAACATTAAGGCATTGTTGGTGAAGTTATGAACTGATTCAACCATTCTGGGGAGCAGTTTGGAACTATGCCCAAAGGGCTATAAAACTGGGCATACCCTTTGATTCAGCCAATAGCACTTCTAGGTCTGCATTCCAAAGAGATCATAAAAACTGGAAAAGGACCTACATCTGCAAAAATATTTATAGCACTCTTCTTGTGGTTGCAAAGAATTGGAACTTGAGGGGTGCCCATCAATTGGGGAATAGCTGAACAAGTTGTGGCATATGAATATAATGGAATACTATTGTGCTTTAAGAAATAATGAGCTGGCAGATTTCAGAAAAAAATAGGAAAATCTTACATGAATTGATGATGAGTGAATTGAACAGAATGAGAATATTATACATAGCAACAGCAACATTGTGTGATGATCAGCTTTGGTAGACTTAGTTCTCAGCAATATAATGTTTTTAGACAATTCCAAAAGATTCACGATAGAAAATTCGATCCACATCCATAGAAATAAATTTGTAGTTTGAGTGCAGATTGAAGCATAGTATTTTCTCTTTTTTTCCTTGTTTATCCCCCTTTGTTCTGATTCCTCTTTCACAACGTGACTAATGAGGAAATATGTTTAATATGCTGTACACACACACACACACACACAAGTATAGCCTGTATCAAATTACTTGACAACTAGAGGAGAGAAAAGGGAGGGAAGGAAGGAGGGAGAAGGGAAAGAAGGAAAGAGAAGGAAGGAAGGGAGGGAGAAAAAATTTGAAATTCAAAATGTTGTAGAAGTGAATGTTGATTACAACAGAGAACAAAAAACAAACCTATAAGAAAGGAAAGAAAAGATGAACCACTTTCAACATATCATGTAGTATTTAATATATAGGCTTTCTTGAAATGGAAATGTATTGTTTTATATAGTTAGAATCTTTTCTTATGTTGTGCTGTGCACATGACATTTTTTTCTTTTCTTATTTTACATTCAAGTTTTAATATTTAAGTTTATAATGTTTCTTCTTATTATATATTTAAGTTTTTTTAAAAAGTGAATGTTTAAAACTATCTATATATGTAATTGCAAAAAATAAAATACAATTAAGTAAGAAAGAAAAGATAGTTTTTTTTAGCTCAGGCCTCCCAAGGGCTTTTTAATAATTTCTCTCCTCCCCACCTCCCTCCACTCCTTCTCCCAGAACTTAGCCTAGGCTGAACACGCACAATATTTCTAAGGTGGATAGTGAGAGGAATTATTATTTAGTCCTCAATTATTGGGCAGATCCAGGATTTTTCCCTTCTTCATTTGAATTAGGTCAAAGCATAGTTCTTTGAATGGCAGGGTAGATGATGAGATGAAATCTTGGAGTTATCGTCCCACTCTACTAGAATACATTAAAAAAAATATTTACTCTAAGGTGAATTCTGTCCATTGCATTCTACTCCGGCGAGTTTAGGCTGGGGGTGAGGAGGGGGAGAGGGGAAGGTAAATCTTCTATCTAGATTGACTGAGACTGGTCTGGGAACATATTATGCTATCACAGTTATCAGAGTCACGTCCCTTAGCCCCTCATTAGAATTGGTCCACTTCTTGTTATAATATTCATTCTTCCATTAGTTGTTAGCCCAGGAACACCCACTCTTCCCAAGGCTTGAGTGAGCTCTTTAGTATTTGAGGGATCTTCAGTATTTAAGAGTGCCACTGACAATTTTATTATTTATTGATAATATTATTAATACAAAGATTAATTACTCAGAAACAATTTCTCTGAAATTTTTATGCTCCACAGTAGGAAGAGGGCAATGATAAGTAATAGTTTCTGCTACTCAGATTCTGACCAAAGGGCTTTCTCTTGTACCATGGTGGACAGTTATGAAAACAACATGGTTTTTAAATCTCTTCTTCAAGTATAACAGAGCACTCATGGTCTTGATTAAAGTAACTCCTTTCTTGCTCGCATGTTTCATAATGGTCTTGCTCCACAGACTATGATAGAATTACATAAACATAGGGGACCAAATTACAGTATTTGAAACTATGAAGTAATGAACACAGTGATGGGTGAAAAAAAATTACAGAATCTACTGGGAATATTTTACCTCTCTGGAAAGCTCTACTGTAGAACTTTCCCTCAAAAGACTACATGCACAAAGCAGAGGTATAATTTAGGTTCTGTCTTGTTTGTGATGGGCTTTGCTATGATCCTCGAATGATCATCATTCCATGAACTTGTTCTTTCTTCAAAACATCTTTGATTTGCTTTTGTTTACCTTCTATTCAATGGCTTATATTTTTTTAGAATGAATAATCTAAGAGATTGAGTCAAACTCTGTACCCATAATTCACTGATCAATACAAATGTTATAAATCAGAGTCTGGAGGTTTGGGACCTTTCTTTTCTTATTTATTTCCCTCTCCCTTTTTAAAGATGACAGGTTAAAACTTGGGGAAGCAAAAAGAGCAACAAAAAAAAATGCAATTTTTTTCCTTTTCCTCAGGAAAAGGTGAGAAATGTGTATGGCATTTTCCCATACTAACCAACATCTTTAGTGGAGTTTTTACTAACCTCTGATTCTTTGGAAATTGGAACATGATTAGGAGACATTCATTTATAAGAAAGGACAGTTTAGTCATACAGTGCTCATGTTTAAAATATATATATCCTATAATCACAACGTTACCATGTCTTCATGTTTTTGAGGCACTACATTAAAACAGTATTTAAATTCACATCTCCCTTTGAAGCTGTAAATAATTTGTCAGTGTTAACATAATTCCTTTCTTCTATTCTTAAAGCATTCTCAAGAGAGGTTGGTGGTGTCATAAAAATAAGAGATTGACTCAATAATTTACCATTATAACAAGTTATGTGTGTGGTAGTGAATGAATAAATCTTTATTATTTATTAATAAACATTATCAACTATTTGTCAAGCAATGTGCTGAGTACATCGATGTTGTCCTCTGTGCCAATCAAAAGGTGAGAGAAGACTGATTTTATAAAATTCAAGTTTATGTACAATGACAGATTTTCTCCTAGGTATTCTCTCCTCCATAGATTTCCTTGACGTTTCTTAATTCTCTTCATAGTTGTTTAAGCTCCTTCATAATCTCATTTTTTGAATCATGATTCCTATCATGCTTCCTAAATGTAGGTTTGCTTCAAAGTTCTGTCTTAAACTCTCTGTTTTCTCACCAAATACCTACTCAGAACTAGGCAGAATCAAGATATCAGAGAAAAGACAGGAAATTGCCCAAACTCTCCCCAGTTTCCCCTGAAAAGCTTTAAATCACACCTCAAAAATAATTCTGGGTGGGTATAGGGAAGCAGAGCAAAGATAGCAGAGTAAAAGCTGATTGAGCTCTCTCCCAAGAATTGAAGAAATAGAAACTGAAAGAATCCACCAATCACCTGCTGAAAGATATTCCCAAAGGACAACTCCTAGGGATATTGTAGCCAAACTCTAGAGTTCTCAGGTCAAGGAGGAAAAATTGCAAATACCCAGAAAGAAACAATTCAAGTATTGTGGAAACACAATCAGAGTAACACAGGATTTAGAAGCTTCTACACTAAGGGACCAGAGGGCTTGGAATATGATATTACAGAGGGCAAAGGAGTTAGGATTAAAACCAAGAATCATCTTCCCAATAAAAATGAGTTTAATCCTTCAGGGAAAAAATAAATATTCAAGGAAATAGAGGACTTTCAAGCATTCTTGATGGAAAGATCAGAGCTGGATAGAAAATTTTCAAGAACAAGACTCAGGAGAACATGAAAAAGTAAACAGTAAAGAGAAATCAAAAAGGATTTAGTAAAGTTGAACTGTTTACATTCCTACATGGAAAGATGATATTTGTAACTTGTAAGACCTTTCTCAGTATTAGGGTACTTGGAGGGAATATATATATACATATATATATATATATATATATATATATATATATATATATATATATATATGTGTGTGTGTGTGTGTGTGTGTGTGTGTGTATGCGCACACACACACATTGAAATTCAGCTTTATCAGGAAATAACCTAAAAACACAATTGGGTATGGGAATCTGTCTTACACCACAGGAAAGTAGGCGGAAGGGGATAAGTGAGGGGGGATGATAAAAGGAGGGGCAGATTGGGGGAGATGATAGTCAGAAGCAAACACTTTAGAGGAGGGACAGGGTGAAAAAGAGAGAATAGAATAAATGTAGGGGGCAGGATAGGATGGAGGGAAATATAGTTAATCTTTCACAAAATGACTAATATGAAAGTGTTTTGCATGACTACACATGTAAAACCTATATTGAATTGCTTGTCTTCTCAGTGAGGATAGCTGGGGAGGGAGGAAGGGAGAGAATTTGCAACTCAAAATTTTAAAAATTAATGTTAAAATTGTTTTTACATGCAACTGGGAAATATGATATACAGGCAACAGGTATAGAAATCTATCTTGCCCTATAGAAAAATGGAAGGGAAATGGATAAGAAAAGAGGTGGTGATGGAAAGGAAGGAAGATTGGGTGAAGGGGTAATCAGAAAAGTTGGCTTAGCTATACAATATTGTTTTTTATTGTAAAGCAGTAGTCATCAAAACTATCTGACTAAGAAATAGAGTAAGAGATCAGCAGAATAAACTAGAAACAAAAAGCACAGTAGTAAATGACCATAGTAATCCACTGTTTTATAAACCCAAACACTCCAGCTTCTGGGACAAAAACTCACTATTTGACACCAAAAAAAAAATCCTGGGAAAAACTGAAAAGAAAATATGGTAGAACTAGGTATTTACACTATGTACACTATTTACACTATGTATAAGGTCAAATGGGTGCATGATTTGGAAATGAAAGGTGATTCATGATGGAAAATGTTATCCACATCCAAAGAAAGAAGTGATGGTGTCTGAATGAAGATCAAAGTACACTATTTTAATTTTCTTTATATTTTTTCTTTTTTTCTTTTTTTCTGTTTCTTCTTTTACAACATGACCAATATTGAAATATGTTTTACACAATTGCACATATATGCAAACTATTTAAAATTCTTACCCTTTTGGGGAAAGGAGGAAGGAAGGGAGAAAAATTGGGACTCAAAATCTTCAAAATATGAATTTTAATAATTGTCTTTACATGTAATTGTATAAAGTAAAATACTATTAAAAAGTTACTCCTTTGGTAACCTCAATGGCACCAGTGGATTGAAATGTCATGTCCATGCTAATGACTTCCAGATATGCAATCTCAGCGTCTATTGCACTCTCCAACTCCTTTGACTAATTGATTATTGAACATTTCAAAGGAGATATTACCTAATAAATATATTGAGTGGATTTTATATTTTAATTAAATTCATTTCTGTTCCAAGCTTCCTTGTCTCTTTTTCTCTTCTAATCATCAACTTCTTAGCTTCAGTCATCCAATATTTTCTCCTTATGTCACCCCACATATCTAATTCATTTCGAATTATGTCTTTTCATTTTGATGTCTTTGTCCACTCGCTTCACAAAATTCATTTCTATAAAACCATAGTTCATCATCAACTTTCACCTGACCATTTAATTCTCCAATATGTCTCCCTGCCTCAAGTCTTCCACTCAAGTTTTTCTCACTCAGATGTTAAAGAATTATCCCTAATGGTTGGATCTGATTATGTTACTCTTTTGTTCAATAACCTTCAATAACTCCCTATTCTTGTTAGGATCAAATACCACATCTTCTTTGGTATATCAACCCTTTCCAAACTTGTCTCCAACTTACCTTTTTCAGGCTTACTAAATTTATGTCCTTTCATGCACTTGATTGTCTAGCCAAAACAGCCTTCTTACACAGGACATCTTATTCTCAATTTCTGGACCTTTCCATGTACCCTGTGTCTCATATCTGAAATGTACTTCCACCTAATTTCCACCTCTTAAAATTTCTAGTTTCCTTCAAAAGCTCAGTTCAATTGCTACCTATTTTATATTATTTTTTTCTTTAAAATATCACTCCCTTTGGCTAGTGCTGCCCTCCTGAAATTACCTTACACTTCTTTTGTATATAGCTTGTATATAAACATTTGTACATTACTTCAATAATAGAATATAAGTTTTTTGAGGGCAGCAACCAGGACTTTGTTGATAAATATTGAACAGTTAGTGCTGCAAAGAAAAAAATGTATACATGACACACTTTTAAGCTTAGTCTACCTTATTAATATTTTCTCCATCATATTCTTTAGTTTAGACATCCAACAACACAATAATTCAAGCCCTGATTTGTCATGTTTGCCATTTTTGGAGACTTAAATACTTAATTTTTGAGCTGGCTACATGACACCCTTGACAGTGAGTTTGATTTTTTTATGGTTACCAAACGCCTGCTAATTGATTCCTCCTGTTTCTCCACTCTTCAGAAGGAGAAAGCAGAAGCCTTACCTCCCTGGGATCATGCATCTGATCTTGATATTTTGATATTCTTGATATTTTATGATTCTACCTGAAGGTACATACCCTTTCCTTATCTCCCCTCATTTCTTATTCTGCAAAAATGTAATCAAATCATTTATTAAAACACTTAAAAAGGATGTATTAATGACTTGATCCATTATTCCACTGATCATCTTTATAACCGTTGCTCCTGACTACTCCAATATATGTGTAGTATCTACCTCATTAAAATGAAAGCACTTTAAAGACAAAGACTGTCTTACGTTTGTATTTTCATTCTTAGTGTTTAACAGAATTCCTGACACATAGCAAGGGATTGGCAATATTTTGTATTATTCATTCATTCAATCTCACCATTCCTTCCCCTATTTACCTGTTCCACTACTTTGTCTTTACTTAGCATCCTCTAAGAATGTACCATTCCCCTAATGAGAAGCTTAATTTAATTACATATGGTTAAATTAAAGATGAGCAACAGAAACAAGTGTCTGTTGGCCAGATCAGCCACCTCAATTTCCCCCAAATCCTGAGAGGAGCCTTATTCTAACTCAATGGTATTGAAGAGTGAGAGAAATACAAGTTACTGTTCTTAATATGACCATCTCTAGTTTCATAACATTCAGTTACATTCATTCAGTACATTCAGTACAAGATGGGAAGTGAAATTCTTCACAGTTCCTCAAATGACTGCAGACACTGTGAATACTTTCCCCTTTGGCTCTCTTCTTTTTGACTGGACATCTATCTACTTTGGGTGCAAGGGTCTAGTTCACATTCCACTCATCATTGTACCTATAAATATTTACTAGCTACTAGGAAAAAAGAATGACTGCAATGCCAGCCTTTCTTTTGCAACATTTTCCTCAGTTTCTCTGACCTTCATTTCCCCAAATATCTATGGCCATTGATAGATATGTGACATCACACACAGAATCCTAAAAATTATTTTAGCAATTATGCATTCTCAGCTCTAAGGCCTTTTGGGAAATTGATTCCATACAGATAAGTCTCCTGATCCAGGTCTTTTATATTCTGTAAGGGCACTCAGACCTTGAAATCAAGAGATTTTCTCAGGCTTAAGTATAGTTCATTCAGAAAGAACATTCAATTGGATTTTATTTCCCTAGACTCTGAGGCACAAAAAGAAATAAATTGTCTTCTTTTCCTTTAAAATATCTGATTGAGAAACTGGATTCTGTCATTTTTAATCCTTTGTTTTTTCATTCTGTAAAAGAAATGGAGGAATAGAGCCAAAGACTACTATCCATTAATTTTAAGTTTGGTCAGTTTGAATAATTAATAATATCTCACTAAGTATTTTGGTTAAATAGAGAAAATTGATAATTATGATGTCTCCTAAAATATAAATCCTTATCTGAATAAAACCAGAATGGAATAAACTCTTACAGGGAAATCCTCTGATGGTACACAAAGAATGAGAGAATTTAGCTTTCTCTGCAAATCAGAATGGCCAATAAAACTTTTTTCATAATTCCTTCAGAGACAATGGTATGTCCTGGGGACCTGGGAAAGGAAATTAGATTTAAAATATCATATTCCAAAGAATTCCATAGTAATAGACCTCATGAGAGTAGTGTTTTAGTCATTGTAGGAAGCAGTAAATGCATTGTGATTGACTTTGATAATCCTGTGGATTAAGAAATACCACCAGTGATCTCTAAGGCACTTATTACCCTCTGTTTCCATGTGGTCAAATCATGCTCCCCAAATGAAACCACAAACTCTAAAAAGTAAATCATGTGGAACAATTAAGGTATAATATAATCATGCAAAAACAGCCCAGGGCTACTGAGCAGAAGAGAAACATATGATGAAGTAGAGATGAAGCTATCAGGAACTGACATTTGTAAGAACATAGCAAAATAAAAGTTTCCATTAAATAACCATACTTTAAGATAATTCTCTTAAAGAGAAGCATAAAGCAACTTCAAGAATGATGCTTACTATATTCAAACTTTATATAATTTATAACTACAGCAAAGTTAAATCACAAAATATAATTCCTAAGTTTAGTCTTTTAAAAACTATACTAACATGCTTTTCTTACAATGATTTCATAATTTATTAAATGACACTACCACTCACTTAAACTTTTCTAGACCTAAAAATGAATATTTAAAAAAGCGTTGTGTCTTTCTGTAAAATTGGTAAAGGTGATAGTACATATCTAAATACAATGAAAATCCATTATCACCAGCTTCTATTTTCCTCGCTCCCAACTTCATAGAACTAATAATTACTGCATGATTTCAATGACTTGGAGGATTTATTTATGCAATTTCTAATTATTCTAAGCTTTATATCTTAAAGCTGATCATTTATCTGAAAGCTAATTGTGACTCTAAACCCATCTGTCTCCATGGGGACCAGATGAGACATACTCAGGTACAGAGAAGCAGCTGTCTCCCATAGTTCCAAGTTATGGCATCAAACTAGACTATACTGATGACTATGCCACATTAAGGAACTCATTTATAACAATGTGTGTGTGTGTGTGTGTGTGATTATATATGAGTAACAATGTCAGGCTGCTCAGATTCTCCCAATCTTGTCCTCCAAAAGGTAAAGAAAATTTTAAAGCCAGCCAGGGGAGAGGAAGGGGTTCAACATTGTCCTAAGGGTGCTAGCAGCTGCTTTAGCAAATCAGTTCATGTTTCACTGAAACGCTTGGCCATGAGTGATGCAGAACATTCCAGGAGAAAAGTCAGAAATTTCACAGTTCACTGTGAGGTGACTGAAAGTTCAGGTTTACATATAAACAGAATTAGAATGATGACCAAGCAGAACATGATGCCCCATTTTCTCTAAGCTGAAATTTCTGGGGTATGGGCAGCATGATGTGCCACTAGCAGGAATACTAGATCTCAAGTTAGAACATTTATTAATTGTGCAGACATAAATAAGTCACTTAATAACTCTAAATCTTAGTTTCATTTTCTGTAAAGTGACAATAATAAGAGTTGACTAGCCTTTCAGAATTGTGAGAAAATGATTTTAATGCACTTTTGAAATATGAGCTCTTATTACTGTTAGATGTGCTTTGAGATTAGTTTGTGAATATTGGCATAAGTATTTATCTCACTTTTTCTGTGATGCATTGTAGGCTTTGTCTTATATAGTACAAAGTGGACGATCCCCTGAAATACATACTATCATGGTATATGAAAAAAAATCTATGCCTACATTCTTTCTGAAGACATAAAGAATTTATACACTGATTCCCTAAGACAGCTCTTATGTGAATAGAGTTCCTAAAGACAGAAGTAAACATGTAAAGATCATATCAGAAAGAGAAAGGTATATGGCAGCTTACTATAAATTTATCTGACAAATTGCACTTCTTTTTTGTTGTGGTCGTTGTTTGTTTTTCAGTCCAGACTTCCCACTTTGTTGGTGTATTTATCCACTAAAGGAAAAGTATCTTTAAACAATCATTGCCTAGGGTTGGGCTACTGGAAGATTCAGTAAATTTCCCAAGGGTTGGATAGCCAGAATGTTAGAAGTAGTATGTCAACTAGGTCTTGCTGAAATTCGAAGCCTGGCCCTCTCTCTACTATGCCACACATAAATACACAGGAATATGTATGATACATATATACATATATGTACACATACATATATCTATAGAGAATTCTGACCAGTGGCACACCCACACACATACACACATATATACAATCAGTATACATAAACAAATGTGTGTGTTTATATTTGTTATATATGTATATAGTATACAGTTACATATGTGTGTATACATACATGTGTTTACATATACATAGACACACATACACTTTTTCTTTCAATAAAACAGAAGAAAGAACTGATTCATTTTTTATTTTTGCATTTCGAGTAGTAGAAGAGTGTCTGGCACTCTTCCTACTTGCTGCAAAAAGGTTTGTTGATACATGATCTTTGGGTGGAGGACCTGAGGGCTCAGTGTAAGTCTTTTTTGGCTTTATATTCAGAGGATGTGACAACTAACAGCCTGATCCACTGATGATATTGGTGGGCCAGGTGGAACATGACAGGTTTGGCGCTAAAGTCTAGGTTACCATCCATGCCAGCAAGTTAGAGACCACACAAGAAATCATGTAGGCTTCTATAGCCTTTAGCAGTACTTTTATGACTATAATATCAAATATAGAGTGGAGGAAGGGGAGAGGAAAGGATGTATAGCTGATTTATTACTAATCGAGGGAACATGACCATCTTCATTGCAATAGATTCCTTTCTTAAGTGTGCTACTAACATACCATTTAATCCAAATATAATAGGTTCTAAATGGGGTTATTCACCTTCAATGACTCATATATTATTTACCTTCAGTGGCCAATTACTTTAAGCAACTACATTTTAAGGCCAAGTCTTTTAAACATAGGTTCTTAACCTGGGACATGAGAACTGCTTCTTTTAAATATTCTCATCACAGTATTTCATCGTAATTGGTTTCCGTTGTAATTTTTATATCTAAAAATAATGTTCTGAGATGTCCATAGGATTTGCCAGACTGCCATAGAAGTCCATCACACAGAAATATTTAAGAACCCTTCTTTAAAATGACCAGAGAAGATTAGGTCTTAACTATTTATTGTTGAGTATCCAGCTATCATGCCCCAAGCCAGAATGTAAGCTCCTATTCTAGGGCAAGGAGTTCAGATTGGTAAATATTCATCAGATCTAATTCAAACCCAGAACTACCACGCTGTTTACTGGATATCTTTATAAGCTTAGCTTTTTCTGAATTTTCTAATTCTAGTTCTAAGAAAAAAAATCTATAATTCCTCTCCTAAAAAGTTAACACCTATCAATTGCTTTATGATTCAATTACCATACCTGTACTTCTCCTTCCAGAACGGTTCTTTCACATCACTACTCACCTCTGTGTACTATCTGACCCTACCTGAAAGTATGTTAATGTCTTTGAGTTCAGGGACTGTCCTGCTTGCTTGTAATTGTGGTCCCATTGCTTAATACTCTCTTCTTGTTACCGCTTCCCTACTACTGTCTATGCCTTGTGATGGTGAGGGGACTTGCATAGCTCATTGAAACCGTGTGCTATGTCATGCAGAGTTAGCCTTGACAAAAGATGATCTGCTGGAGAAGGAAATGACATACCACTCCAGTATCTTTGCCAAGAAAATCCCATGGAGAATATTAAAACACACAAAAAAAATGACATTGAAAGACTGACCCCTCACCTTGGAAGGTGTCCAACACACTACTGGGGAAGAGTGGAGAACAACTGCAAGTAACTCCAGTACTAATGAAGCAAGTTGTCCAAAACTGAATGGAAGCTCAGCTGTGAATGTGTCTGATGATGATAGTAAAGTTCAATACAGAAAAGATCAAAATTGCATAGGCATGTGGAATGTAATGAATCAAGGTAATCTGGATGTGGTCAAAGAGGAGAGGGAGAGATTATATATTGACACCTTGGGTGTTAGTGAACTTAAATGGATGATAATGGGTGAACTGAATTCTGATGGTCTTTCAGAAGAAATGGAGTAGCCCTCTTAGTAAATAAAAGGGTGAGAAAAGCAGGACTGCAATATAATCTCAAAAATTATAAAATCATATTTATTTGAATTCAAGGCAAACTGTTCACATCACAGTAATACAAGTCTATGTTCCAACTATTGATGCCAAAGTTGATCAGTTCCATGAAGACCTACAACATCTTCTAGAAATAATAGCAAAAAGGTGTCATATTTATCATGTAACAGATTAGATTGTGAAAGTAAGAAATAAAAATATAATTGGAATAACAGGCAAATTTGACCTTGTACTACAAAATGAAGCAGGCCAGAGATTAACAGAGTTTTGTTGAGATAACTCACTCGTCATAGCAAACATTCTTTTTCAACAACCCAAAAGGCAACATGGATATCAGCAGATAATTAATCAGATTGATTCTATACTTTGAAGCCAAGGATGAAGAAGTCCCATACAATTCATTAAAACAAAACATGGAGTTGACTGTGGCTCAGATCATGAGTGTCTTATTGAAAAATTCAGACTTAAATTGAATAAAATAGAGAAAACCATCAGATCATATAGGTATGACCTAAATAATATCTCTTATGAATATGGAATGGAAGTGATGAATAGATTTAAGCGATTATATTTTGTGGATAGGTAGAAGCTTGGACAGAAGTTCACAATACTATAGAGGAGGCAACAACAAAAACATTATAAAGAAAAAGAAGAGCTAGAAATCGAAATGGTTGTCTGATGAATTTTTACAAATAGCTGTGGAAAGAAGGAAAGCACATGAGAAAGAACAGGACTGACCCAATGGGATGCAGAATTGTAGAGAATTTTGAGGAGAGAAAAGAAGGTTTTCTACATTGAACAATGCTAAGAAATAAGTTCTACCCCTAATATGCTAGAAAATTTGAAAAACTCAATAGTGATTACTGGATTGGTAAAGATAAGTTTATATCCCAGTTTTAAAGAAAGGTAATGCCCAAGTATGTTCAAATTATTGAAAAACTGCACCTCTTTCAAAGATTTGCAAGGTTATGCTTAAGGTGCTATAATTTAGACTTCAGCAACATATGAGCCAAGAGTGATTAGAATAGCAGGCATGTTTTTAAAGGGACAGAAGAATTAGAGACCACGTTGCCAACAATCACTGGATTAAAAAAATCAGGGGAGTTCCAGAAAAAGCAAAACAAAACAAAGCAAAGCAAAATAAAACTAAATTAAAAAAATCCCATCTATTTCTATTTCTTTGACTGCACTAAAGATTTTCTGTGGATCATAACAAAATGTCTCAATTCCTTAAAGAGATGGGGATAACACATCATCTTGTTTCCTGAGAACCTGTATGTGGTCCAAGAAGAAATAGTGAGAACTTAACATGTAACAACTGATTTAAGATTGAAAAAGGAGCATGACAAAGCTGTATATTGTCACATTATTTGTTTAACTTACATGAAGAGCACGTCATGTGAAATGCCAGTCTGGATGAGTCAAAAAACCAGAATTGAAGTAGCTGAGGGAAATAAAAACAGTCTGAGATGCGCAGATGATACCAATCTGATGTCAGAAAGTGAAGAAGAATTGAAGTGATGGTGAAAGAGGAGAGAGTGAAAGCTGGCTTGAAACTTAACAAAAACAAACAAACAAATAAATCTAAGATCCCGTCAACTGTTCCCATACTCTCTGGCAAATAGAGGGAGAAGAAATGAAGGCGGCATCAGATTTTACATCAAAGATCACTGAAGATGGCAACGATAGCCGTAAAATTAAAAGACACTTGCTCCTTGGAAGGAAAGCTATGGCAATGAAGCAGAGATATTGCCTTGCAGGCAAAAGTCTGTATTGTGAAGGTTATGGCTTTCCTATATCCATGTATGACTATGAGAGTGGGGCTACAGCAACAGCTGAGTGTCATAGACTTGACACTTTTAAATTGTGGCGCTGGACAAGACTTTTTTGAGAATCCCTTTGGCACCAAGTAGGTCAAATTGGTCAATATTTAGGTCAATAATTTATTCATTGGAATGTCAAATATGGTAGCTGAAGTTTAAATACTTTGGCTACATAACAGAAAATCCAAAGCTCTTTTGAAAAGACCTTGAAATTGCAGGGGGTGGGGGGAGGGAAATGAAGTCAAAAGGAAATGGAAATGGCAGAAAATAAGGTGGATAGATAGTGTCATAAAAACAATAAACATGAGCATGGGCAGACTTCAAGAGATAGCAGAGGACAGAAAGGGCCTGGCATGCTATAATCCATGGGTTCACAAAGAATTAGAGACAACTGAGCAACTTAGCAGCAATAAATACTTTAGTGTGGTACTTGGTGCAAAACTTTAATAAATGCTTTTACCTGTGTTCCCTCCTTAATAGGCTCTTCTTCCTTCTTTATTTCCTAGGCTAACAAGTACATAGAGTAGATTCCTGCTGTAATGGATCTTGTTCCTTCCCAGGGCAGAATTAATGAAAAACAAGGTGTTATATACTCTGCCTTTGAAAGTTTAACTTTACAAATGGGTTATGAGTTCTCCCCACAAGTGTACTTAAGGAAGGCACAAGGAACTTAACAATTGCCAATTAGTAGGGAATTGGTGAAAATAAAAAATCCAAGGCAGATTATGAGCTTTGAAATAGGGATGGGAATTAAAAAAATTATTGAAGAACAAGATAAAAATAAAGCAGCTTGGAAAAGTAGATAGAGAGCTATATATAGAATCGGGAAGACCTAGGTTGAGATCTTGATTCTGATAGTTATTTTTTGTGTGACCAAGGGTCAGTCATTACCTCTCTGGACCTCAGTTACCTCATTTGCAAAATTAGGCCACGGACTTCATGATCTTTCCTTCCTTCTTCTGTAAATACATGCTGACGTCCTAATTTTTAGAACAACAAAGTATAGTGTGTGGCTAATGCGCAGTTCCTCATATGTAGTAGCTCTCACCCTTTAGACAGATGACACTTGGTACCATTCATTATTTTTCTTGAAATTGAAACTTGCAACTTGTGAGGAGAGATGTTCTCCACCCTAGAATATTTACTTCTTCCATGTCTTCTATCTCGAACATGCATATCCTCTAAATTTCTACAGTAACAACCATAACAATCCATGTTTATGGGAAAAGGACTATTAAGTGTCAGAGAATTTGGAACTTGACAGAAAACTAAATGAAAGATTGAAAGAGACATAGCTCAGAGGGCTGCACATGGGAACTGATGGAAAATATATGTCTACGCTTAAGTTAGAAAATTTCACTTAAAGTATATAAAGAGGTTAATATCACCTTCCCAGAAAGAAGGAAGTGTTATTTCAGGATTGTAATAATCCAACTAAGACAAAGAATGGAAAAGAATAGATGAAGCCACCCTAAATGTAATTCCAATCTTTGTAGGCAACATTTAACTTGGACAATTGCAACAATTGATGCAATGATGTTTTAAAAATGATTTTTTTACAATTTTACTATAATTTATTAGAGTTCCTCCTATCTCTGAATATAAAAATTATAAGCAGATGTTAAAATTTTAGTTTGAAATGAAGTAGTTCATTCTGCTACCTCTATATGGGAAAATCTGCTATGTCAATTGATAGTTTGATCTATTGAGGTATTTAAATTCTGAGTTGTTCTAGTGTTAAATAAAAGCAGGGGTATAGTTTTGATTGGTGGAAATTTTTGGAACCATACCTCAATGCCCTTGGGTAGAGGTGGTTTAGCAGAAGTAAGCCAGTTAAGACTTTGGCTCAGAAGGAAAGCATGCAGCTGCAGCTTTGTAAGGGACCTGATTCTTGTCTTTTGTGGGCGTCCTGTATGCTTTCTTGCTATGCTGATTTTCTAGGAAGGACGCCTGGGGGCTTCTGTAACTCCTCTTCCCAGGTGTCTCTTCTACTGCAATCCATCTCTCAGTTAGAAAGTTGGGGGAGGGGAGAAAGAAAAAGAGGATTGAAGAAAGTTAATTCATCCTAAAGCTTGATTCAGATGCATTGTAGGTTGCCTGCATGACAAAATGAACTGAGCCCAAATCCCATTCCTTCAGGAGGCATGGTTGATAACTCTAGATATAATGGGGGGAAAGTAAAATAGTAAGGGTGAGTGAATAGTTAAAAGTTACACATAGACAAAAACATGAGTGATGAACTAAAACCTAATATTGATCTGGTGGTTCTCAGTCCTCTATTTTAAAAATATGAGTAATTTTTTGTTCAAATATGAAATTCATATTTTATTGATATCCACAGGCACATATAGATTTCAGATAAAATTTTTTGCTGAAAGGGATTGTGTGAATATAATTATCATTGTTTAGTCATTTTTCAGTTGTGTGTGACTCTTCAAGACCCTAGTAGGGGTTTTCTTAGCAGAGATACTGGAGTGATTTGCCATATCCTTCTCCAACTCATTTTACAGATGAGGAAACTGAGGCAAACAAGGTTAAGTGAGTTGCCCTGGGTCAAACAGGTGGTGAGAGCTCGGGGTCACATTTGAACTCAGGTTCTCTTGACTCTAGGTCAGGTGCTCTATTCATGGTACCTCCTAGCTGAATATAATTACTGATTGTATATTTTGGAAGCTCACTAATCAATATAATTTTGTATATGAATAATAAAAATTATACATTGTAATATAAGCAGATAAGAGTAATGAAGAAGATACTTTGAGATATTATTTCTGGTGAAGGAGTCCAGGAAATATTGTATGGTGATGGTAGGATCTCAGGTTGATATTTAAAACATGCTGATTTCATTGATTCATTGAATAATGTAGCGAATTATAATTTAGTTTATCTTTTATGATCACCTTTATTCAACGTTTGGTTAAGTCCTTGCCCTATAGCCATTCCTGTGAAAAGTATCTGATCTGGTTGTCTTTTCATTTTTATTTGCTATCATATCTTAACCACTGTCTTTTCTCTTGCTGTCCATACATGTGCTAAAATTCATTGACCTTAAGTCTGGAAAATAATTTATTTTCCTCTTCAGATTTCACCAGGGCAAGACAACGTTGCTTCTGCACATCTGGTTCCTAAAGAATATCACTCTTCTTTAAACAATAACGTGGGAGAAATCTGCTCTGCAGGTATTTGCTAGAGAAGGAATTCTTGACAACTACAATCAAATACTTGCCAAAGGTTCATTTAAGGTATCATACTTGAGAGAGAGAATCAAACAGACATGCTAAGTGCCAATTCTTCTAGATTCTCCAAACTCCAACTCTATCTTTTGATAATTCCAGAAAACAAAAGACTTATACTTTATTATTATTATCCACACAGATATACCATCACTAACTATTATGCCATCTGCCTTTATAAATAGATAACTTGAGAATGATCTAAGTGAACATTATTTCTGTCTTTCATGTATCTATATGTTGCATATATTATGCACTCATATCTAATGAATAAGGGGATCCATTTGGTAAATGGTTCCTTAAAAAAGCTTCTAAAAACAATTTGCACCCTTTTCCTCATTAGAAAATAAAAATTATAGTATATTTCTATTTTCTCGTGTAATTTTAAGATCCATGGCAATAAATCCTATGCATAATCAGTTAATCTCAAAAACCTGCCTCAGGCATCTACTTCTGTGTTCTTTAGATGTTTCTGGCACATTTGGATCTCTAATTTTTAATAATTTTGCATTTTGTTTATCATGTTAGCTGTTGCAGATCTTTTGAAGGAATGTAACACATAAATAATCAGGATCTTTGGCACAGTGATAATATATGACTGAAAAAAGAAACAGTTATTTATCTATCATTTTCCTTCGCCCAATCTCTTTCTTCTTCAAGTCATATTCCACACAGCCCCCAAATTGGCATTTGTAAAACATAACTCTGACCATCTCATTCCCCTGATTAAGGAACTCCAGGGCCCTCTCTAATCTGGGATAAAATATGAAATTCTTTGTTTGGCTTTAAAGCACTTCACAATCTGGTTCTAGTCTACCTTTCCAGCATATGATATGTTATTTTAATCCATATGCACTCTCTTCTGTGTTCTAACAAAGCTGTCCAACTTGCTGTTCCCAGTGCATGATGTTCTACCTCCTCTAATGGAACCTTTTAACAGACCTTATCATACTACGCCCACACAAAAGAAAAACAAAAACACTTATATAATACATTTCCTTCTCACAGAATCCCTAACTTCACGCAGGGCTTGGCACTAGTGCCACATTTTACTTTTTTGCACAGGACCTTTCAAAATGATCCCAGTTGTTAGTGTTGTACAATTCATTATTATTTGTATTTGTTTGGTTTTCCCTTAGGGATTCATAATGGAACATCCTCACTGTCCTCAACACATACACATACATATAAACAGATGCACACAGACACAGAAACGCACACACACACACACACACACACATACCAGGGTAGGCAGACATATCTTCTTATTTTGTTTGATATTGGTCATGATGACAACTTTAAATTAGATCTCTGTAGATATATCGAATTAGGCAACTCTCAGATCTCTCATTTTTATTTTGTATCTCAAGCATGTAGGATGTTAACTAACACATGGTAGGGTTCTTAATAAATTGTGTTGAATTGAATGAAGTATAAAGCATCTTTAGAAAGCACATGGACAGATTTGACACGTTGTTACAAAGTAATTTTCCTTAAGCACAGATCAGGTCATGTGATTCCCTAACTTGATCAAATCCATTAGCTTCCTAGTGCCTCTAGAATAAAATATTCTTTATTCAGCATTTAAAATGATTCACTACCTAGCTCCAATCTGATTTTTCTATCTAAACAAACAGAACTTTCTCTTCCGTCCTTCATGATCTCCTCTGTCCCTGTTTGATTATAAATCTTCACAGTCACAATTTTAAAGGAACTTTGGTTCTCCAGGTTCTTCTTTTAAGTGACTATAATTATATTGAATGTATATTTGTGACATATTATGTATAATTTTGTTTGAAACCAAATTTCTTTCAAAATGCCTTCAAGGCTTCCTAATAGTTTCTTGCCAAAAATATAGTCTTTCCAGAAATAATTTATTTTCATGGATTTAGTAAAAAACTGAGCAACTGTTTTCAATCACTTTTGTATGTTATTTTTCTAATCTGTTTTGCTCACCTAGTTTTCTATATTTTTAAACAAATATCAAATATTTTCATGACTATTAGTGGAAAAGTCTCCTTTCCTTCACACATACTGTTTTTTTCTCCCTTATTTCCCTTGAGATTCTGCATCTTGTTTTAATCCCAATGAATTTTTTCAATGTTTTCTCTCGTTTTAAGAAGTTTTCCCTAGATACTCTGATTGGTAAACTGTAGCAATTAAAAGAGTTCAAGAGAGACATAGTTCCTAGGTAGTTTCATCATACTATTCATAAGGATAGCACATTTATTAAGAAAAGGAAGGTCATTTGGCCTTCTATTAGACAAAAGACAATCATGGTGGTGGACTCCCAGTTTATCTAACCTTTGAAGAGTAAGTGTTCAATAAAGGGCTGAGAGTGACACCATGCCACCTTTTGACAGAGAAAATATATACCCAGAGCAACTATGATCTTAAATAATATACTCAAAGAATTTATGTCCCACCCAAAACTCAGCAAAATACAAAAACTACTCTACCTGGGTGGGGTCATGAACAAGAAAGTTAATCGAATCTCATTAGTAGCAATGTATTCAAGAGACTGAATTTTTTTTAAAATGAGGACTAAGGAAAATGGGAGAACTCTGATTCTCCCCAAATCATTGGTTATTAATAATTTCTCAGAACAATTTTAAAAAGGTTAATTTGGGTAGAATTCTCATTTTTATTATATTTGCATAGCCCATTAAATGAGCACTGAATAACTATATTCCTTTGTCTCCCTTTATTTTTGTAAATGTTGTTTTGTAATTGTATCAGTATAAATCTCATGTGTGTATTAGTGGATTAACTTAAAATTTGGCAGTTTTAGTGAATAGTATTTCTTTCATTATTTCGTTCTTTTAGGTATTGTTGATATTGTGTAGAAATATTGATGGATTTTTTGATAATTATTTTCATCATCTCCATTAATCTCTTCAGTGAGTCTTTTTCCTAAGTAAATATGTCGTCTGTAGATGATAATTTTATTGTCCCTTTTATGATGTTTATATATTTAATTTTGTTTCCCTTTAAGATTCCTTCATCTATCATTTTCATAACTATGTCAAATCATCAGTCTGAGAATGTTTCTGATATTTCAGAGTATTATTGTAAACAATGTCAGATTTTCATTTTAGATATGTCTTTTTTTTTAAAAAAAAGAGTCAAAATGGCAAGGAAAAGATAGGTTCTTACCTGAACTCTTTTCCTACCCCTTTAAATATCTTTAAATAATGGCTCAAAACAAGTTCTGGGGAGGCAGAACCCACAAAAAGATTGAGTGAAACAATTTTCCAACATAAGAAAAGTTAAGGTTGGCAGGAAAGGTCTGTTACCCAAAGCTAAGAGTGGAGTGCAGTTCGTCATTGGCCAAGGCAGCATAGGCTAAGGCAGCACAGCCCCAGCAAAATAGGAGCAGTCATTGAATCAATAATGGCAGTGGTGGTTTCTGGATCTCTCAACCCACAGAGGGTAATGGAATCACACAACTGCTCAGAAGGAAATTACAGGGGTCCATTTGCTGGCACCAGAGGCAGGAAGTCTGTTGCATTGCCCAGACTTGAATCTGTCATTTTCCTGGGTCTCAATCCCAGGGCAAGGAGAAGAACCAGCTATCAGAGCTTGTGACCAAAGGGGAGCAGGGATCCTGGTTGCAGTTCTAGGCTGGAAAAGAGTTCTTGTGGTCACTCACAGACCAGTATACAGTAGAGTAATAAGCACACCTCTCCCTTGATCATACCACCTTGGAAGAACTAATTTGTAGGTCCCCTGAATTATCTCTGAAAAGAGTTTCACAAAGAAGCCTGAAGCTTGGGACCTTAGCTCCCTCCATTTTGGAAGAAAAGTCACATTTTAACCTAGAGTGAAAAATCAATAAAAAGGCTGGAAAATGAACAAACAGCAGAAAAATTCCTGATTATAGATTATTATTAAGATGACAGGGAAGATGAAAACAAAAACTCAGAAGATAACAAAATCAAAACTTCTACATCTAAAGTCTCAAAGAAAATATGAATTGGTCTCAGACCAATCAGGAAGATGTCAAAATGGACTCTAAAAATCAAGTAAGGGAGGTAGAAGAAAAGTTGGTAAGAAAAATGAGAGTGCTGCAAGAAAATAATGAAAAAAAAAGAGTCAACAGTTTGATAAAGGAGGCACAAAAAGTAATAAAAAAAGCAACATCTAAAAAAAAAACCAGAATAAGTCAAATGGTAAAAGAGGCACAAAAATCCAATGAAGAGAGAAGAATGCCTTGAAAAGTAGAATTGGCAAAGGATATACAAACATGCACAGAAAAAAAGAACTTCTTAAAAAGTAGAAATGGCCAAGTAGAAAAGGAGGTATAACAGTTCATTGAAGAAAATGATTCCTTAATAATTAGAATTAAGTGGAAATTAATAACTCTACGAGACATCAAGAATCAATCAAACAAAATCAAAAGAATGAAAAAAATAGAAGAAAATTTGAAACATTTGCTTGTATAAAAAAAGGACCTGGAAAATAAGACCAGGAGACATAATTTAAAAAAATTATTCTTTTCTTTTTAGTTTTTAACATTCATTTCCACAAGATTTTGAGTTCCAAACTTTCTCCCCATCCCTCCCCTCTCCCCACCTCAAAACTCCAAGCATTCTAATTACCCTTATCACCAATCTGCCCTCCCTTCTAATATCCCTCTCTTCCCTTATCCCCATTTTCTCTTTTGTCCTATAGGGCAAGATAAATTTCTATACCCCATTGCCTGTATTTCTTATTTCCCAGTTGTATGCAAGAACAATACTCAAAAGTTGTTCCTAAAACTTTTAGTTCCAACTTCTCCTCCTTCCTCCCTCCCCACACACCCCAATTGGGAAGGCAAGCAATTAGAGGCCACATATGTGTAGTTTTGCAAATGACTTCCATAATAGTCATATTGTGTAAGACTAACTATATTTGCCTCCATCCTATCCTGCCCCTCATTTCTTCTATTCTCTCTTTTGACCTTGTCCCTCCCCAACAGTGCTGAATTCTAATTGCTTCCTCCTCCTATTGCCCTCCCTTCCATCACACCCCCCCCACTTATCCCCTTCTATCCCACTTTCCTGTATTGTAAGACAGGTTTTCATACCAAAATGTGTATTTTATTCCTTCCTTTAGTCAAATGTGATGAGAGTAAGCTTCATGCTTTCTCTTTCACCTCCCACCTTTATCCCTCCACGGAAAAGTCCTTTACTTGCCTCTTTTATGAGAGATAATTTGCCCCATTCCATTTCTTCTTTTCTCCTCCCAATATATTCTACTCTCATCCCTTAATTTCATTTTTTTAGATATGATCCCAACCTACTCAACTCACCCTGTGCTCTCTGTCTCTGTTTCTCCCTGTTTCTCTCTTGGTCTCTGTCTCTGTCTCTCCATCTCTGTCTCTCTGTCTCTGTCTGTCTCTCTGTCTGTCTCTCTCCCTCTCTCCCTCCCTCCCTCCCTTTCTCTCCCTCTCTCTCTCTCTCTCTGTGTGTGTGTGTGTGTGTGTGTGTGTGGGTGTGTGTGTGTGTAATCTCACCAACTACCCAGATACTGAAAAAAGTTTCAAGAGTTACAAATATTGTCTTTCCATGTTGGAATGTAAACAGTTCAACTTTTAGTAAGTCCTTTATGATTTCTCTTTGCTGTTTACCTTTTCATGCTTCTCTTGATTCTTGTGTTTAATAGTCAAATTACCTTTTCAGCTCTGGTCTTTTCATCAAAAATGCTTCAAAGTCCTCTATTTCATTGCAAGACCATTTTTTCCCCTGAAGTATTGCACTCAGTTTTGCTGGATAGGTGATTCTTGGTTTTAGTCCTAGTTCCTTTGACTTCTGGAATATTATATCCCATGCCATTTGATCCCTTAATGTTGAAGCTGCTAGATATTGTGTTATCCTTATTGTATTTTCACAATACTGGAATTGTTTCTTTCTAGCTGCTTGCAATATTTTCTCCTTGACCTGGGAACTCTGGAATTTGGATATACTGTTCCTAGGAGTTTCTCTTTTTGGATTTCTTTCAGGAGGTGATTGGTGGATTCTTTCAATATTTATTTTGCCCCCTAGTTCCAGAATATCAGGGCAATTTTCCTTGATGATTTCATAAAAGATGATATCTAGGCTCTTTTTGTGGTCATGGCTTTCAGGTAGTCCCATAATTTTTAAATTGTCTCTTCTTTATCTATTCTCCAAGTCAGTTGTTTTCCCAATGAGATATTTCACATTATCTTCCATTTTTTCATTCTTTTGGTTTATTTTGTGATTTCTTGGTTTCCCATAAAGTCATTACCCTCCATCTGTTCCATTCTAATTTTTAAAGAACTATTTTCTTCAGTGACCTTCTTTTCCATTCGGCTAATTCTACTTTTTAAAACATTCTTCTCCTCATTGGCTTTTTGAACCTCTTTTGTCAATTGAATTAGCCTTTTTTTAAAGGTGTTATTTACTTCAGCATTTTTTTGGGTCTCCTTTAAGAAGAGGTTGACCCTCTTTTCATGCTTTTTTTTGCATCTCTCTCATTTCTCTTCCCATTTTTTCCTCCACCTCTTACTTGATTTTCAAAATACTTTTTGGCCTCTTCAATGTCCTGAGACCCTTGAATATTTATTTTGGATATTCGGGATACAGAAGCCTTGACTTTTATGTCTTTCCCTGATGGTAAGCATTGTTCTTCCTCATCAGAAAGGATGGGAGAAGATATCTGTTCACCAAGAAAGTAACCTTCTATAGTCTTATGTTTTTTTCCATTTTGGGGGCATTTTCCCAACTAGTTACTTGATTTTTGGGTCCTTTGTCAAAGGTAGGGCATACTCTGGGGATCTGTAAGATTGCAGTTCCTCCAAGGTGGCACAGTCAAGTGTATATACTGCTGTGGGAGCAAGCAGAGATTTTGTGCCCAGAATCTTAGTAGAGTTTCCTCTTCACAGCCACCTTGCCTCCAGTTCCAGCAGGCCAGCACTAGGGACTGAGATTCAGATAAGCTGCAGGGGCAGGGCAGTCATTCAGTGTGAGATAAAGATCAGCTGCTGCAGGGCCTCTACACAGGACTGAGGTAAGAATCAGCTGCTCAGTGCCCTCATGGATTTTATGATCCAACAATGGATGTGGGCTGCTGTAGGGGCTGCTATGGGAACTGCTGCCACCTGCCCAATGTGGCCTCTGTTGCTGTTGCCTGAGACCAGAGCTATGGGAAGGCCCTTCTCCCTTCCCAGCCAGCTGAAAAAACCTTGTCACTGACCTTTGTTGCAAGTGGGTTGCGGGATCTGTGAGCTGCTGCTACTGTCCTGGGGATTCAACCCCTGAGGCTTGCTCACGTCCTCCTCTCAGAGCCAAGCTGCATGACCAAGGTTGGGCTGGGCTCTGCTCCATGTCCAGTGTGACAATCCTTTCCTGTCAGCCTTTCAGGTCACCCTGGGTTGGAAATCTCCACTCTATTCTTTTCCACTTCTGCTGCTCTAGAATTTATTCAGAGTCTTTCTTCATAGGAATTTTATGGGCTGTGTGGGAAGAACTAGTTATATGTACATCTTTCTACTCTGCAATCTTGACTCCACCCCCTCTCATCCCTTAATTTTATTTTTTTAGACATCATCTCTTCCTATTCAACTCACCCTATGCCCTTTGTCTATAAGTAAACAATCCCTCCAACTACCCAAATACTGAGAAAAATCTCAAGAGTTAGAAATATTATCTTTCCATGTAGCAATGTAAACAGATCAACTTTAGAAAGTCCCTTATGATTTCTCTTTCCTCTTTGCCTTTTAATGCTTCTCTTGATTCTTGAGTTTGAAAGTCAAATTTTCTATTCAGCTCTGATCTTTTCATCAAGAATGTTTGAAAGTTCTCTATTTCATTGAATGACCATTTTTTCCCTGAAGTAATATACTCAGTTTTACTGGGTAAGTAATTCTTGGTTTTAATCCTAACTCCTTTGACTTCTGGAATATCATATTCCAAACCCTTGATCCCTGCTAGATCTTGTGTTATCCTGACTATTTCCACAATACTCAAATTGTTTCTTTCTGGCTGCTTGTAACATTTTCTCCTTGAAATGAGATAATTGGAATTTGGCTACAGTATTCTCAGGAGCTTTCCTTTTGGGATCTCTTTCAGGAGGTGATTGGTGGATTCTTTCAAAATTTATTTTACCCTCTGGTTCTAGAATATCACAGAAGTTTTCTTTCATAATTTAATAAAATATGGTGTCTAGGATGCTTTTTTTATCATGGCTTTCAGGTAGTCCCCTAATTTTAAAACTGTCTCTCCTGGATCTATTTTCCAAGTCAGTTTTTCCAATGAGATATTTCACATTATCTGCTATTTTTTCATTCCTTTGGTTTTGTTTTATAATTTCTTGGATTTTCATAAACTCATTAGCTTCCATCTGCTCCATTCTAATCCTTAAGGAATTATTTTCTTCAGTGAGCTTTTAGATCTCCTTTTCTATCTGGTTAATTCTGTTTTTTAGGTCATTCTTCTAGTCATTGTCTTTTTGGAGTTCTTTTGCCATTTGTGTTAGTCTATTTTTTACAATGTTATTTTCTTCAGCATTTTTTGGTGTCTCCTTTTGCAAGCAATTGACTCATTTTTCGTGGTTTTCTTGCATCACTCTCAATTCTCTTCCCAACTTTTGCTCTAATTCTCTTACTTGATTTTCAAAATCATTCTTGAGCTCTTCCATGATGTCAGACCAGTTCATATTTTTCTTGGAGGCTTTGAGTGAAGGAGCTTTGACTTTATATTCTTCTGTTTGCATGCTTTGCTCTTCCTTGTCATCAAAGTACGATGCTATAGTTCGATTCTTTTTCTGATTTTTACTCATTTCCCCAGCCATCTACTTGACTTTTGAGCTTTTCCAGGGGGGATGCACTGTCAGCCACTAGATCCCCCTACAATCTGTGGGCCTAGAGCTGTAGAAACAATGATTGCAGCTGCCCCTGCTGTTGCTGTGGCTGCCACAGATTCCTCCACTCCCTCACTGCTCTTCTACCCTGGTGCTGGGGCCCGATCACTCCACTTTCCTGCTCTGGTCCCACAGACTTTTCCCACTGACCTTCCAATTTATCCTCAGTGTTTGGGGTCATGAATTCTGGAAACCATCACAGGTGTGAGAGAGTCAGTCTCCCCAAGGCCTGCTCAGGTCCCCTCTGTGTACTCATGGCCCACACTGGACTGTGCCCTGCCCCTTGAGGGGCATGATAGACACTTTCTGGCAACCTTCCAGGTTGTCTTGGGCTGGAGATGTGCTTTACTCTTTTGTTCTGTGGATTCTACAGCTCCAGAATTTGTTTAGAGTCATTTTTTACAGTATTTGGCTGGGCTTAGTGGAAGTGCTTCAGAAAGTCCAGGAAGTTTTCAGACAAAGTAATCAAAGCTACTTAGAGTCATGTAACTTACCTAAATCACTGTTGAGGAGAAAATTGAAATTAAAACAACTGTGAGCTACCACTACATATGTATCAGATTGACTGGTAGGATAGAAGAGGAACATGATAAATGTTGGAGGGAGTATGAGAAAATTAAAATACTAATGCACTGTTGGTGAATATGTATGCGGATTCAACCATTCTATAGATCATTTTGGAACTATATCCAAAGTGCTCTAAAGCCATTCATAACCTTTGACCAAGCAACAACACTGCTAGGTCCTTACCAAAGTGTCTTAAGAAAAAAACATATGTATACAAAAATATTTATAGTAACTCTTTTTGGTGGCAAAGAATTGGAAATTGGGGGGATGTCTATCAAAAGGGAAATGACTGAACAAACTTGTATATGATTATGATGGAATACTATTGTGCTATAAGAAATGATGAGTAGGATGCTCTTGGAAAAACCTTGAGAAACTTGCATGAACTGATGTAAAATGAAATGAGCAGAACAAGGAGAACATTGTACACAGTAACAGAATTATTGCATGATGAGCTACTGTGAATAACTTAGTTATTCTCAGCAATTCAATGACCCAAGACAATTCTGGAGGTCTTGTGATGACAAGTGCTGTCCATCTCCAGAGAAAGAACTGGTGAAACCTGAACTCAGATGAAAGATACTTTTAATTTTCTTTCTCTATATTTCTTCAATGTTTTTTAGTCTTTTTTCTTTCACAGTAGACATACATGTGATCTGTTTTGCATGACTACACATTAATAGCCTATATCAAATTGCTGGCCTTCTCAATGGGTTGGGAGAGGGTAAGGAGGTAAAGAATTTTAAACTCAAAATTTGAGAAAAGAAGTTTAAAATTGTTTTTACATATAATTGGGGAAAATAAAATATTAAAATAAAAAGTGACCCATCCATCACTATGAATTCTAGGGCTTATAGTCTTCCTCTTTCTCCCACAAATCAGTGCTGTTTTTGTTGAAGGGCATTTTCTGCATCAATTTAAATAATCGTGCAATTTTGGGGCGAGGAGTATTTTTGCCTTTATATGATTAACTACACAAATTGGTTTTCTAATGCAAAACCATCCTACATCCATGATATAAATCCAAATTGATTATGATTTATAACTTTGATTTAGTTTTTTCTAAGAATTTTATTTAACAATTTCCATTAATACTCATTTGTGAAATTGTTCTACAGTGCTCAGTCTCTAATTTGTCTCTACCAGATTTGAATGTTATTTCCATGCCTTTCTCATTAAAAGAATTTAGTATAGTACCTTCTATCTCTATCCATGAGAATAATATTTAAATCATAGGCATTCATTGCTTTTAAATATTTGAAAGAATTTATTTATAAATTTGTTTGATCCAGGTTTTTGTTTATGTTGTTGTTTCATTCTCTTTAAGAATCATTTTTAGTTTATACAATTTCTTTCTATGAGATTGTTTACAAAAATATTATCTTGTTAACTTGTGTAATTTACATTTTTCTGGATAATCTTTTTATGTTTTTATGGATAATCATTCTATTTTACTTGCATGTACATGCATAAAGTAATTTCTGTTAGGTTTCTTTATTCTCTATTATGAATTTAATTTGTTCGTTTAAAAAAAAGAGTTGGTCATTTATTTTGCTTGCTTTTTATTTAACCAATCAATTAATCAATCAGGAAGTATTTATAGGATACACGGCACTAGGGATACAAGTTAGAAAGTGAGACAGTTCCAACCTTTAAGGAGTTTACATTGAATTAGGGTAATAAAACATATTCATATACAGTTCCAGGAGAAATACACGTTCAGGCAAATAACAAGCCCTATCTAGGCAGATAAATTCTTAAATAGACTAGTGAGAAAATAACTAAGCAATAAGACAAAATGAACCCATGGGCCCAATTGCCCTGGAACAGAGATTCTCAAACTTTTTTGGCCCTACTGCCCCCTTTAAAAAAAAAAAAATTACTCAGTGCCCCCCTGGAAACCTAATTTCTTTAACCTTTTAACTTTCTAAAAGTCATTCTCCACCTTTTAACCAGGAGACCTAGGTCACTGTGTTCTTCATCCCAAATCCTATACTTGAGGGCTTCTACTAGAGTGTTAATACCCCTTCAAATATCCAGTGTATTGACTTCTTCAATATCTATTATTTATCCCTGTACTCTCCCACAGCCATACATTTTTGCTGTTATTCAATCATTTCAGTCTTCCTTAACTCTTTGTGATCCCATTTGGGATTTTCTTGGCAAAGATACTTGGAGTGATTTGCCATTTCTTTCTTCAGCTGATTTTAAAGATGAGAAAATGAAGCAAGCAGGATTGATGGACTTGCCAAGGGTCACATAGGTAGTAAGTGAAACAGAATTTGAACTCCGGAACTTGAGTATTCCTCATTTCAGTATCAGTGCTCTCTCCTATTCTGATCTAATTTTACAAGTGTTGTACTTCCCCAATTCATAATTCTGCTCTATCAAAAAAAAAAACACTGTTGAACCCAAGGGACTGAGACACTGACATCTTACTTGTGCATTTTAGCTCTGTAACTATGTGAATGGTCCAAATCTCATTCACTCCTAGGAGATTATGACCATTTAGATGAAATATTAAATTCCTTTTTTTTCCTCACACTATTTTTGCTCATTAGTCCCCCACTCCTATATCCTAGGGACAATTACTTATGGCTTAATTGTGACTCATGTCTAGGATATCCCCAAAAAGAAAGTGTCACACAAACTGGAGGAAAGTCACCTGTAAATTATGCCACCTGGAGGATTGGAATAAAAGCATATGAAATAGAGACATTCCCATTAAAAATATCCAATGAGATCATCTCCTCTTCCTGCTTAGTGGTTAATAATGGTATTGCCTACTTATCCCAAAATAGTCAATATCCCAAAAAGTCAAAGTGCATTCAGTACTGATTCTCATACATGTAATTGGCTCCAAACAAAGATAACATTATGCCCTGTTTGATCCCAACATACACTGAGATTGCACTATTGAACCTTAATTTTCTTCCCTTCTAGATCTTCCTATGCCTCTCAGAAAAACCCAGTGACTCCATCCCTCCCTGCTTTCCCAGACCATCACTTCTGCTTTCAGCCTTCAATTCTGCTCTTAAAAATAGGTCAGTTAGTTCAACTTTACACTGCTCTCAACTCCTAAAAGCCTTTCCAATAAGTGTTTCACTGTTACTTCTTTTGCAACTAGTTTGATAACTAGTTTGCATAATTGCACACTAAAAAAAAAATATCTCCTCCCAAGAAGATTTGATGTAATATTTATAAGAATCTTGAACAAGGAAAATGTCATAACTTGTTAAAATATTATTATTAACATTCTATTTCATCAAACTGAACAATAGTCACTTGATAACTACTCAGTTCCTTCTTTGACTACTTCCCTCGGGGATTAAAAAGGTCTTCTGCTTAGGAGAATATATACACACACACACACACACATATATATATATATATACATATAATGTATCTGTGTATGTATGTGTATGTATATTTATGTGTATATGTGTGTATATAAGTGTTTATAAGTGTGTATATATGTATGCATATATAGTATATGAAGAGATATATGCTACTAAGATTGGTATGTGTACACACATATATGTGTATACTTACACATATATGTGTGTATATGAATGGTTTAAATATTGAAAGAAGAAAAATGTCTCAATAAAATGGTAAGATAAGCAATAGAAAGGGACATAGAAGAATAAGGAGGAGGTCTCATACTCCATTGGTTTAGGACTCTGAGGAGGTATGGAAATGGTAGTAGTTTCATCTTACACTAGAAATAGTAGAATGGGATACTGGAAGCTGAGAGATTTCAATTTCAATTAAGGAGATGAAAGGAATATAAGAAAAAGAGGTCTAATAGGAAGGGAAGTTTCTTTAAAAAAACTGAATGGAGATTCTGTGGTTAACAATAGAAAGAGAAGACAGAGTTTACTTAAAACCTGAGAGAATTAGATATGACATGGATATATATGAAGGATAAGGAAGTTGTGGCCAGGGAAGTGAACTTTGATCTAAGTAATTTACCATCCTGAAACACAGGGATTCTGAATGGGACTCTAGGCAGTAGTTTATCATGTTCTTCCAACTAGCAATGGTGGAGGGAAGAGAAGGGGGGATAGCTATTGAAACAAAGACAGAGATGGAGAGACACAGAGCACAGTAGAAGTGTGGCATCAAGGTAGTTAGCAAGATGCCCATTGTCTGTAGTAAAGATATAGCTCAGACTACAGCTGGCTATAATAGAGATGAAATTTTACTTACGTAATCTTCAATCTAGAGTCAGATTAGCTCCACCCCAGGATAAATCCCAGGACTGTGAAAATCCACTTACCTGGAGCAGGGATTGTGCAAGTCCTGAGATACACTGAACCAGATGGTGAGGGACAGGAGGGAGCAGAACAGAGGCAAGATGCCTATAGTAGCTAGTCTTGTATCCATAGATAAGGCTCTTGATCAGATTAGCAGTTTTTAGACAATTTTTTAAAATAAACTTTTATTTTTAAGTAGCACCATTTTTTTATTTTCAGATTTATTGCCTTAAAACTTTTAAAATATGTTCTTTTCTACTATTTTAGGGGCTGTAGATTTACTTGTTTTCATTCTTTTAAATTGCATATTTAATCGATTTTATTTTTATCTTGGTAATTAAAGATTTTAGTGATAAGAATGATCCTATCATAAATACTTGAGCTATATTTGATAAATTTTGACATTTTGGTTAATTGCTTGTTCATTGGCACTTTATGGTCTCTAAAGAATGTCTTTATTGTTTCAGCATTTTTGCATTTGTTTATGTTTTCTTTGTACCCTGCTTCAAGATCAATTTGGTAAAAATACCTTGTAACTCTGATTATATTTTATATAACCTGTTTAATATATGTAAATATATAGATATAGATATTATTTAGTCTTCCCACTCAGAAGTCACCAAGGCAATTAAATATCATTTTTTTAATATCTATTTAGTTCCTTATTTTCTTGTTTATTTTTCTCTTAGATATATCCAACTCTGAGGGGCTGAGCCAAGATGGTGGAGTGAGAGCAGCTACTCACCTAAGCTCTTAAGCAAGCTCCTTCAGATGCCTCTAAAAAGAGAATCTGACTAAATTTTGGAGCAGAATCCAATGGGAGACAGACTGTGGCAGATTCACAGCCCAGGACAGACTGGAAGATTGACAGGAAGGATCTGTTCCTCTAGGGTGAGCCCACAGCACACAGAGCACCGAGTCCCACAGCAGCATGATCAAACAGGAAAATCCCGGGGTGGCCACAGGCAACAGCAGCATGGTAGAATGGTGGAGTGGCAGCCCAGGGCAAGAGACCAGCAGAGCCAAGTGAGTGACAACCATTGATCCCAAGGTATCACCTGAGACTTTCAGCTCAAAGATTAAAGGTCTGTAAGAAACCTACTTGATCTTCACGGAGCCAAAATGGTGGAGTAATCAGTAAATGCTCTCTCTCCCTCCCCTTATTGACCTCAAAAGAACCATAAAATATTTCCACAGAAAAATCCTGGATCAGTGGGAACAGCTGAAGGGGCAAACAGTCTCATAGAACCTGAGGCTAGGAAAATAGTTAAGGGGGATTCCTTACTTGTGGCAGAGGCTAACCAGGAAGGAGAGGAGCCCCAAAGGAGGTGAGAACTCGCACTAGGACCCAGGCGTGCCTCAGCACTAGGAAAGGAGTCACAGAGGGGATAGAAATCCCACTAGGACGCAGGTGTGAGGTGAGGATGCCTTTACTCTAGTTCAGCTGAGGAGATCTCCCATGTCCAGACCATCCTTCCCTCACACTTAACAAGCTAGCCCCAGGGCTAAGCTAGGAAACACAAAACAAAAGGAAAAACAAAGGCACCTGCCGTTATATTTCTCACACCCGTAGCTCAACAACAGATTCTCCAACTTCTAACCGAAGGAACTGGAGGCCACAACACACAAAGTATCACCACCATGAGCAAGAAGCAAAGGAAGAAGGAAAAGACCGTAGAATCTCTCTGTGGGGACAAGGACCAAATCATGGTTACCAAAGAGGTCAGTATTGAGACTACTCCCATCTGAAACTTCAGAAGGGACTGTGAACTGCTCCCATACACAAACAGCTCTCCTGGAACAACTGAAGAAGGAAATAGAGGAAAAACTGGCTAACGATTTTAAAAGTATGCAAAAAGAATTCTCTGAAGAGAACACCTCTTCAAAAGGGAAAATTGGACAAATGGAAAAGGAAGCACAAAATCTAACTGGGAAAATTAGACAAATGGAAAAGGAAGTACAAAAATTTATGGGAGAAAATAATTCCTTAAAAGGAATAATTGGACAGATGGAAAAAGAGAGGCAAAAGTTAATTGAAGAAAACAATTTGATGAAAATTAGAGTTGGACAAGTAGAAGCTAATGACCCTATGAGACATCAAGAATCAGTCAAACAAAATGTAAAGAATGAAAAGACAGAAGAAAATGTACAATGTCTAATTGGAAAAACAACTGACCTGAAAAAAGATCCAGGAGAGAAAATATAAGAATGATTGACCTACAAGAAAGCCATGATGAAAAAAGAGTCTGGACAATATCTTCCAAGAAATCATCAAGGAAAACTGCCCAGAAGTGCTAGATCCAGAAGGCTAAGTGGTCTTGGAAAGAATCTGCCATTCACCTCCTGAAAGGGATCCCAAACTAAAAACACCAAGAAATATTGTTGCCAAATTCCAGAACTATAAAGTGAACGGGAAAATATTACAGGCAGCTAGAAAAAAAACCATTCAAATATCAAGGAGCTATAGTCAGGTTCACACAGGACCTTGCAGCTTCTACATTAAAAGATCGAGGAATTGGAATCTGATATTATGTAAGGCAAAGGGGCTGGGACTACAACCAAGGATCAATTATCCAGCAAAGTTCAGCATAACATTTCAGGCAATAAGATGAGCATTCAACAAAATAAGGGATTTCCAGACTTTCCTGACAAAAAGGCCGGAACTCAATAGAAAAATATGATCTTCAAATGCAGGTCTCAAGAGAGGAATAAAAAGAGTGAACAGGGGAAAAGAAAAACTTGTTACTCAATTTGGGCAAACTGTTCACACCCCTATAAAGGAAGATAATATGTGTCAATCTTGAGAATTGTACATCTATCATGAAGTATAAAAGGGATATACATAGATATGAGGGAATGGATGTAAAGTAAATGATACGATGATAAAAATGTGTTTCAAGCATGCAAAGGCATTGTAACAGGAGGTGTGAAAAGGAGGAACCAGAAAATGGTAAATTACATCACAGGAAGAAGTACAAAATTATAGTAGAAGGAAAGAGGGGAGGGAGATGAGCATTGTGTGAGAGGTACTCGCATCTGATTTGGTTCAAGGAGGGAAAAATAAAATTAGTTATGTATATAAATCTAACCAGCTCTGTAGACCGTAGGAGGGGAAGGGAGAAGAAAGGGAAAGGGAAGCTGAAGGGGGGGGGGGGGAAGAAGTAGTAAGGGTAAAGGGGAGTAAAAGGGAGGAGGGCTGAAAGAAGGAAGGGAAGACTACAGGAGGTGATGGTCCAAAGTGAAAACTCTATTGAGCAGTGGAAGGGAGATGGGAGAACTAAAAGCACAAATGATGGGAAAGAGGATGGAAGGAAAGACACAGATTGTAATCATAACTGTGAATGTGAATGGAATGAACTCTTCCATAAAACAGAGATGGATAGCAGATAGATTAAAAGCCATAATCCAAAAATATGTTATTTATGAGAAACACATTTGAAATGGGGGATACCCACAAGGTAAAGTTAAAAGACTGGAGCAGAATATACTGTGCTTCAACTGATGTAAGAAAAGCAGGGGTAGCAATCCTAATCTCAGACAAAGCAAAAGCATAAGTAGATCTAATCAAAAGAGATAAGAAAGGAAACTTTATCCTGCTAAAATGCACCATGAATAATGAATCAATGTCATTACTAAACAAGTGTGCTCCAAGTGCTATAGCATCCAAATTCTTAGAGGAGAGATTGGGGGAGTTGCAGGAAAAAAATAAACAGTATAACTCTACTAATGGGGGACCACAACTTTCCCCTCTCTGAACTTGATAAATCTGTCCTTAAAATAACAAGAAAGAAGTTAAGGAGGTGAATAAAACTCTGGATAAGATGGGTATGGTAGATCTCTGGAAAAAAATTGAATGAGAATAGAAAGGAATATTCCTTTCTCTTAGCCATACATGGTACATATACAAAAATTGACCATGTTCTAGGGCATAAAATTCTCACAGTCCTGTGCAGAAAGGCAGAGATAGTCAATGCATCCTTCTCAGATCATAAGGTAATAAAAAATTATATGTAACAAAAAGCCATGGAAAGATAAACCAAAAATTATTTGAAAACTAAATAATCAAATCCTAAAGAAGGAGTGGGTAAAACAACAAATCACAGAAACAATCAACAACTTCATTCAAGAGAATGACAATAATGAGACAACTTACCAAATCTTATGGCATACTGCAAAAGTAGTTCTTAGGGGATGTTTTATATCTTTGAATGCTTACATGAATAGAATAGAGAAAGAGGAGATCAATGACTCAGGCATGCAGCTAAAAAAGCTAGAAAAAGAACAAATTGAATATCCCAAAGTAAATACCAAATTGGAAATACTGAAAACCAAAGGAGAGATCAATAAAATTGAAATTAAGAAAACTATTGAATAAATAAAACTAATAGGTGGTTTTATGAAAAGGAAAACTAATAAAATTGATAGACCTTTGCTCGATTTGATTAAAAGAAAGAAGAAAACCAAACTACCAATATCAAAAATGAAAGGGGTGAACTTACTTACAATGAGGAAGAAATTAAAACAATAATTAGAAAGTACTTTGCCCAACTTTATACCCATAAATTTGACAATCTAAATGAGATGGACGTGTATTTTAAAAAACATATAATGCCCAGATTAATGGAAGAGGAAGCTGAATACTTAAACAACTCCATCTCAGAAAATGAAATTGAATAAGTCATCAATGAACTCCCTAGGAAAAAATCTCCAGGGCCAGATGGATTTACAAGTGAATTCTATGAAACATTTAAAGAACAATTAATTCAAATATTATACAGACTATTTGGGAAAATTGGGGAAAAAAGCGTACTCCCAAATTCTTTCTATGATACAAATATGGTTTTGATACGTAAACCAGGAAGAGACAAAACAGAGAAAGAAAATTATAGACCAATTTCTCTAATGAATATAGATTCAAAAATTTTAAATAAGGTTTTAGCAAAAAGAATATAGCAACTTATCATGAGAATAATACATTATGATCAGATAGGATTCACACCAGGGATGCAGGGCTTGTTCAATATTAGGAAAACTATTAATATTATTGATCATATCAACAACAAAACTAACAGAAACCATATGATTATCCCAATAGATGCAGAAAAGTCTTTTGAAAAAATACAGCACCCATTCCTCTTAAAAACATTGGAGAACATAGGAATAAAGGAAACCTTCCACAAAATAAAAACTATTATCTACCTAGAACCTTCAGGAAGCATTATATGCAATGGAGCCAAGCTAGATGTATTTCCAATAAGATCAGGGGTGAAACTTTTCTTTCCTTCTTTATCTGTTACTCAACCTTTCCCATCTTGAGGAAAATGTCCTTTTTTCCATTCAAAAAGTATTTCTCTCTTCATATATGTATATATATATATATACACACACATACATACACCCATATACACACATACACATACACACAAACACACATACACGTATAGATAGATAGAGAGATAGATAGATTCTCCCAAGGAGGAGACCTTTCTTAATCCTTGAGAGAAGTTGTTAAAAAAGGAACTGAGCAGTTATTAAGTAACTATTATTTAGTTTGATGAAGTAGAATGTTAATCATAATATTTTAACAAGTTATGACGTTTTCCTTGTTCAAGACACTTATAAATATTACATCAATTCTTCTTGGGAGAAGAAACTTTATTTTAGTGCATAACTATTCAAACCAGTTATCTCTCTAAATTAGAGGCATTTGGATATTAGATTAATTTTAAATTTAAAAACTGCTTCTGGTAGTTTCATGCTTAAATACAGAGTATGATATTAATGTTTTTTTCTTTGAAAATTAAATAATATTATGACTTAGATTCCAACACCTATTATAAAGTCAACAGGAGCCCAGGATCACTTCTCTCTGAAAAATGTGTATAGCCAAATACATATAGGTAAGTGACCTATTAAACTCTTACTGGAAACTTTTTTGAGGAAAAGTAAACAATGTAGAAAATTCTTGATTAGATTTATGGAATGTGATCCTTTAAGAGGAAGACCAAGTCAGAAGACAGAGTAAGAGAATATCCATGTGTCTGTTCATGTCTGTGTACCCACCTTGTATATAGTGAGCATTAATTGATATTAGTGCTTTGTTGTTATTCAGTTGTTTCAGTCACGTTTGATTCTTCTTGACCTCATTTGGTTTTTTCAAAAGTGGCTCACCAATTCCTTCTCCAGATCATTTTACAGATGAGGAAACTGAGGTAAACAGGGTGAGGTGACTCTCCAAGGTCATACAGCTAGTAAGTGGCTGAAGTCAGATTTGAACTCAGGAAGATGAGACTTTCTGAGTCCAGCCACGGCATTCTATTCACTGTGCCACTTAGTTGCATCCATATTATTATCATAAACCCTTTTCACAGCTATAAATGACTACATCTGTGATAAAGTTGATTTTAGCCAACCTGAGGATTTTTCATTACTCTCTTCGTAACAATAAATAGCAAATTGCACACAGGAATAGCAAGTTAGATCTTGAGTGGACATGTAATTTTTCCCACGACTTTAGGAATTATACAGTCCTTTCAGTTCTTTTTTTTTTCTTTCCAGAGACTCCTAACTGACTAAAAGTAGTACTTTTAGGATTTTCTTCAGTTTGACAATCATCCACAAAGTGTCTATGAATCCATGTTTGGAGATATAAATGACTAAGAAGTAACTGATCTTAAAATCAGTAGATCCTCCACAGAAGAGAGGTATGTTTTGCAACATTACAAGATACTTCCTCTTCCCCACCCACAAAGTTCTTGGCCAACTCTAGAGATCCTTCTGGTTATTTTAATGTAATAAAAAAAATGGTTCATAGACTCTCTCTACTGAGAGAGTATAAACTCTTCCCAGATCATCAGGAATGAGAAATAAGACTCAAGTGGTCTTTAGGTCAAGAAAAGGCCAAGTTTCTCTTTCCTAAGGATTGGACTGTATAGTGGTCTCTTTGGTCAGTGATCTTGAAGATAAATTTCCTTCTTGGAAGTTGTCAATATTGAATGTACTTTGGAAGAAAAGTGGAAGGAATGTCATGGTGGCAAAACTATATTAAAATGTAACTCACAGGAAAAATTGACAGTATAAGTACAAGAGAAGCGACTGGATTGGAGGGCCTAGCTTATTCTCGCTATATGGTCAAGTCAATGAACTCTTAGCCTTAGTCTCCTCATTTATGAAATGGGAATAACCATACTTGTATTACCTATGTTACAAAGTGTTTTTTAATACTTGCCTAGTTGCTCTATAAATGTAAGTTGTTATCATCAATAATAATATCCTACAGTAATGTGATAAATGAACCTTAGATGAGAAATTAACGAAAAGTAAGATAATTTGTCAAGCTCCTAGTTTTCTGAATTATCAGTTAATTTGAATAGTTTTATTGTGAAAGGCATTATCTTTAGTTTCTATATAGAGACAAAGTACCCATTATAGAATGATTTTTTTTCTTATGTGTTAAATGAGGTCCCTTCCAGCTCTATATTGATGAATATATGATCTAATGGTAATCCTACTTTTCAGAATGGTCTTGAGAATTATCTTACATAGGGATAGACTTCTGGTAAGCAACACACAACTCATCACAAAACTTATTTCCTATGGAAATCTCATTTTAAACTGTGCCATACCACAGAAAATAAACAAGTTTCTCAGGAATGTAAGTAGAGGTTATCTCTTCAGGTTTTCACGATATTACCTTTATTGTCAGTTCAATCCTATTTTTAAAGAGAAAAAAATATAATCCTTCTGACCCATTGAAATCTTAATTTGCATGACATGGAAATGATTGCATGTAAAATGGTGGCTCAAAATATCGGTAGTATGATATTTCAATTCATCTTCTTTTTGAAAGTCATAATTATTACTTATAATAGTGTTGCTATAGATTGGAAATGATGGTATTCTTCTTCTAGTTATTAGCTTCTTTCTGGAAATAGTTTCTGAATAATTGCCTTTGGGGATTGACTTGAAGTTATATAATTGCATATGGACAAGTGGTATTCAAATTCTTATAAGCAAATAGAAATAACAAACATAAAATTCCCTGTTATTTTTGTGGTTTGGCTGTCTTGCTTGGTTTCAGGCAGTGCATTTTTATGGATTGATTTCTCTTCCCAGTTTCCAATAAAATTTATTGACATTAAAAAAAGAAATCATAGATACTGACTTGTCCACATAACCTAAGTTAGTCTCTAAGATAGTTTGTAAAGTCTATGGAAGTTCATTTTCAGTGATAATGTTTATTTTTACTATTGCCTTGTCAGACCTCATGATTTTTATCCTCACTTTCTATATTTTGCTGAGGAATAATAAATTCTGCTTTCATCCTTCATTTTAACTGTTTCTTTTAAGTTATGGATATGTTAATAAGTATTGTTGCATGCAATTTTTCATTGTCTTCATGATGGAATGATTTTTTCCGTTTTGTATAAAAGGAGTATGAAACATTGCATGGTTAATTACCTACCCAAGGTCATACAATGAATGGAGAAAGTTTATATTTCATGTTTTCCAGTCCAACTCTAATAGAAATTGAAATCCATTCAATGTACAGGAAAATACACAGAGAGTCTTCTATAACATTATAAGCTATGTAGTAAGAACTGTTTTGATACAAATAGATTTTATTATAATATAAGGAGGTTTAATAACAAGTACAAAAAGCATTTCACTTTAAGGCATTGTCATTAATATTGTTCAGCGGTATGAAACATTAAAAAGCTACATGGATAGACTCCAATGTTCATTTTATAGCTATATATAAAGGCAATATTAATCTATAGTAATTAAAGAAAAATCAAGTTTAATTAGTGAACAAACTAAACTATATTATATTTATAAAGAAATTATCTTATTACTATGAAATCTACATAAGTAATTTTAAAATGCTACATAATAGAAGTCTTCATGAGTTATTCTTAATGAGGAAAGAACAATTGTAATATGTAAATATATGCTTGAAAATGTTTAAAAAGCATTTCTTCAAAACAGATTTAACATTATACATGCGTACTTTTTAACCACTATCAATTTACATAGTAAATCATTTTCTTAGAGATCAGACAAAAGTAAATTTCAATGCAACTTCTGTCCAACTTACCACAAATCCTGAATTAATAAATTTTAATGGGCTTTTCATGTTGTAATTCTAAAGGAAATTGTCATCTGTGCTCCTTAACTTCCTTTTCATTGTGTCCACTTTGACTCCTCTTTCAATGATACATAATCATATCTACAATCATCTTGAGTGTCATGGAAGATGTAAGTTAAGTACAACATATGACAGCTGACTTTCTGGAGTTCATTAGAGAGATATACATAAATCAAGTAGAAAATGTATCAGCTTATACTTCCAAATGTTAAATTGCGTGGTATAGATATGTACTCTAGAAATATAGAGGACAAAATTCAGGTGAGTTGATGTATTTGCAGAAGACTTCATAAAAGGAAACAAGTTGTGATTTCATTAATGTTTAGGATTTGGACAGACAGAAGCAAATGATAACAAAAATGATGCAAATGTGTATACTTGTAAGGGTTGCAAGGGTTGTTTAAGGAGGACCAGCACGTCTGGTGTGAGAGTTTTCCAAGCCCTTGGAAAGGGCTGCTTATCCACTTTTGGTGTCCACCTGGACCTCAACTCTCATCTGTGACTCCAAGTAGCATGGGCAGCAGCCACACTCCTTATTTATACATTAAATATAGAGGCTTAGAGACTTGAAGTAACTTGTTTCAGCATCTAATGTATGGTTAAATTAGAAATGTAACCAAGATTTTCTGCCTTCATAACCCTGGTTTTGCTACTATTGACCAACATCTTGAAGAATATTGTAGGCAGCAGAAACAGGAGCCCAGAGAAGGGATTAGCAGGATGTTGAGGAGGAGAGAGACAGGAGTAGTCCAATTGAGATTTCTGTGTTGAGAACTTGACCTTTATATTAGGGATGAACTTTTTGCCATGCTACTCTTAAAATGAATCTATTCTCATTTGTATATTCTGTAGGTACTGGATATATATTATCTTTTGTCATTGTCTGCATCCTGAAGCCTAAACTGACTATATGTTTGTAATCAACTTCTTCAAGAAAAAGCTGAAAGGGAATACAGCCTGCTTTGAGAATTTACATTTGAATATTCCAGGCAAGGAGGCCATTCTCCGAGAAGGAATTTCAAAGATAAAGTGGAAGTGGATAGGGCCTGCTTCTACTTAGTGTAGACTTAATCAGTTATCATGGAAAGGAAGACACCTGCTCTTCGTTGATTGGCGTATTGGATTCATTGCTCTAGCATCTCTTTGATACATTACTTATTAAGAGGTGATATTTATAATAAATATCCTTATAAATGAAAATAGAGATGCTAGAAGGTACAGTAGATAAAGAGTTGGGCCTGGAGTCAGTAAGACGAGTTCAAATTTGGCCTCTGATATTTACTAGCTGTTTGATCCTGGGCTTCTCACTTAATCATCTTTTCTTTAGTTTCTTTACCTGTGAAATGAGCAGAAAAAGGAAATGGCAAATCACTTCAGGATTTTTGTCAAGAAAACTCCAAATAGGGTCACAAAAAGTTCAGATATGATTGAACATCTGAACAAAAAAACAATATATGTTGCATATGCATATTTATATGTGTGTATACCTATGTTTATAACTACCAAGCAGGTATATGGCATTAGAGTAAATAAAATTCAGAAAATGAAAACTCATAGGACCTGAAATGAAAAACTATATATGTATAGGTCCTAGTATTATAGGTCTAAAAAAAGACCTTGGGCAAGTTGGTGAGGTCCACTTTCTTGTTTTCAGAGAGTAAGTATTACAGAGAAAGACCCATTTCAGACTGATGAGATATTAGATATTGAGAATTATCTAGGAATTCTTTGGGATTGCATCCTGGGTTGTCTCCACTCATTCCGATCCAAGATGGATCAGAAGGAGAAAGTGAGGTTAGTGACCTTGCATAGCCTTCTCTCAGTCAAAACAAAATCAAGTGCAAATCATGTCATCATTTCTCTAATGTCATGGTCTTCTTTGAAAAAGAAAGATGAACCCAACCACAACAAGGAATTCATTGGGCGATCATGATGGGTATTTCCCCAAGTTAATACTACCCCTCAGTTCAATTTAATTCAACAGACATTTCTTAAGTGCTTATAATGTGTTAGATGCTAGGAATACAAAGGTTTTTTAAATTAAAATATAATGGTCCTTGTCCTTAATCTAACCCCATTCAACAAACTTTTATTAGACAGCTAATGTGCATTTTTGCTAAACACATAGGATATAAGAACAAAACTGATTTTAAAAACTTTGCATTCTAGTAAAAGTAGATGGGATAGAAAATATGTACACAGAGCAATAAACAACTGAAAATTCATGGAGAGAAACTTGATGATTGGCAGGAGTGAATGACAGAGGCTTTCCAAAGAGGTTACAGAAAAGTGAACCTAGTATAGGGATTATAAATAGCATAGGTGAGAATATTCTAAACTTGGGAAGTGATTTGAATGAAGGCATGGAGATAAAAAATAGAATATCAACCTTAAGAAATGATTGCTAGGTCAGTTTCAATTGAAACTGCATGATTCCATTGTGGAATCAAACACTCAATAAGTGCCTACTATGTGTCCAACAATGTATTATGTACTGGAAATACAAAGATAAAAGCCACCAAGTCCTTCTCCTAAAGAATTTATACCTAAAAAGGCAGGTGCCTTGATATAGTGAATCAGTTTTCTCAACAAAGGCAGTGGGAGGAATGATAGATTGATATCAATCAGGCCAGATGGAGAATGCCAGATTGTGGAGAGCTGCTGGGCTGAGGAGTTCACAGTTTAATCTGGGGGCAATAAGGGTTACCTGAAAAATTTTGAGCGAACATTGACCTGGCCAGACCTGTAATATCAATTTGGCAGCTCCCTGGAGTATGGAATAGAACAGAGATGCTATAAGCAACAAACCCAATTAGCAGGTTATTATAATATCCTAGGCAAGAATTAATGGCATTAGATGATGGGAAAGCTATTTTGGAAATCTCATTTCCGAAACTTGGAAACTGGACATGGAACTTGAACAAAAGGGAGAAGTTCAGTTCAGGGTGACCTTAGGATCTGTAAAACTGTGACAAAAGGAGCGCTAGTACCCTCAACACATAGATAAAAGTTTGAGTCAGAGGATCAAAAGATTTAGTCTAAAGTGTATTTTAGAGTTATCCAGTCCAAACTGATAATTTTAACAGAAGAGGTTAATGAATCCCATTCAGGATGAGTTCAAGAAAGAAGATAATGGATTTCATTTTGTATTTCTTGAATTGGAAGTATTGATGAGACAAAACCACTGGTGATGTGGGATTGGGGTATAGGAGAAAGATAAAGATCGCCTAGATAGATGTGGTGGGTCACCTTTTTTTTAAACTGAGACTTGAATTAGATAATTAATCAAGCGACTATTAATTGTTTCTCATTCACTGTCCTTGACATTAAGGACACAAATAAAAAAGAACGAAACAATGCTAAAGAGTTTACTTAACAAATATTCAAGTCATCTATCTACATGTCTCTCTCTACCTTTACCTCTATCTGTGTATTTATACATTTACTTATATCTACATCTATATATTTTGTATTTATATCTACATATCTTAATCTCTATGAAACTCTAGATAAATATATTACTTTTATCTATCTATCTATCTATATATATATATAGACATTCACACAATAAATGTAAAGAAATAAATACAAGGTAACTAAATACAAAGAGTGGGAGGGAAGATACTAATAGTTGAGAGGATCATGTAAAAAGTAGCACTTGCTCTGTATCTTGAAGGAAGAGAATTATGAGGGAAAGAGGTGAATTTGAGGTATGGAAGGTAGACATTTAAAACAAATAAAGAAATGAGATGGAGTACCATGTACGATGAACACAGAGGGATGGATGCTGGCTGGATTTATATCCTTTATTCTCTTTCTATCACGGTGGGATATGACTGGAAAAACAGATCTTGGAGAAGGTTTTGAAGGACTGTAAAAACAAGAGTAGATGATATTTTATCCCTGGGGTCTTCCTTTATTAAGTAAGGGAGAGATATGATCAGACCTCTGCTTAGAGGAAATCTCTTTGGCCGCTCTGTGGAGGATGGATTGGAAGGTGAAGAGCTCTGACTCAGGGAGACTAATTAAAAGGTTGTTACAATAATTTGGGATAGGGATAATAATCTTTAGAAAGGAGGCTGTGTAAAAGTAAGAAAGGGACATATGTGAGAGTTATGATGGAGGGGAAAATGGCAAAATAAACAAGCAACTGCATATGTGCTCTGAGGGGGAATGAAGACATAAGAATAACAATGAAGTTTTGAACCTCAGAGACTGGAATACTAGTGATGCTTTTGAAAGAAATAGAGAAGTTTGAAGGGTGGATTGTGTGGAGGAAGAGAAATGAGTTCTATTTTGGACTTGTTAATTTTAAAATATTTCTAGGACACAAGTTTAATATGTTCAATAAGAAATTGAAAATAAAGGACTGAAGAGCTGATGAGAGATGAGGCCTGGATATATAAATCTCAGAATCATTTCCATGAACATGAAAATTAAATCCATGTAGCTTAAGAGATTCTCTCAAGGGGGAAAAAAGAATATGTATATATATATACACACACACACATACATACACAAACACATATGTACATACACTATATATACACATATACATACATGCATATACACATATATATGTTGAGGTGCAGGGGTTCTGGGAGATCCCAAAATACTGACGTGCCAGGTCCTGCTCGAATGAATTTGACTCAAGCCTCCTTAAAGCCAAAGAAAACAAAGTTTATTAAAGATTCACCACCTTGTCTTGATTCTTAAGGAGCCTAAGCATTTGTAACACTTGTATTCACAAGCAGGCCAGATAGAATCTCAGCTAGACAGAGTCTGAGCTGGATGGAATCTGAGTGCCTTCATGGAGGCAAGATGGAAGTTAAAAACAGAAATGACTGAAGGAAGCATCCAGCTGCTGCCAGGTAGTCTCAGGTCCCAGGGATGGTCTTGATAGATCAAACCCAGGGAGGATCCTGATGGGAGTGGCTGGAATAGGATCAAAGGGGGAAATATTAAAGAATGCTAAATAAAAGATAGGGAGTATATGGCCTGGGAGTAAAGGAAGGTGAATCCAAGGAACTCCCTGCCAAGGTCAGACTTTTCAGGGCCCTTCAGAGCAATGTGACAAAAGCTCTTTGGATCCAAGGGGAAAAGGTCTTGGCTTAGGCTTGTACCCCATAGTTCTCCCCTCAAACAGATAAGACCCAAATTCTTTTGTGGTAAGGCGTAAAGGTCTCAGCTTCTAAAACTGCTTCCTGCTGGCAAGGGGTGTAGAGATGTCCCGCCTCTCTGTGTCCTGTTCAAAGGGTCAGATTTCAGAGCCTGGGCAGTGCCAGGTTCAGTGGGTTGAAGACCTTGGATTTAGTCAGAGGTTGACATTTCTCCTGGGCCATCATCTGGAAGCTATTGGCTTGCACTCTGGAAAAGATAAATCTGGCAAGGAATTTAAGAAAGGAATAAGAATAGGGGCAAGTATAGAAAGAAGCCAGGATTCCCATGAAGAAGAAGATTTGGGGGCACTAAGTTATTATGGTCTGAGTTTGGGTGCCCTAAGGATAGAATGGTTGCACTTTAAGCTCTCATTTGAAAGGGGTATCTTTAAGGGATCAATAAGAGTACTGTAAGTAGAAGGAGCTGTAGCATTGTGCTTTAAACCTCCTAGGAAAGTAGGGGGAACATTGAGGCGAAAGGTGCAAGTAGGAAATGCTCCCTTGGAGCAATTGGTACAGTTGGTCAACGTGAAGTTCCAGATATACTTGTAAGCAAGGTGTTGAGATGGAAAAAGCAACTCATAGAGGGGTGGGCAACATAAAAGGGGTGGCATAGATCTCTGAGGAAGGCATATTGGGGAGAACTTTTGCAAAATCGACTTCCCCCTTGCCGAAGGAGTTTCCCAGTTTGACCAAGGAGTTATTCTCCCACTTGCAGAGGCCAAGTGTATTTAAAGTATCAGGGAGCAGGAGAAAAAGGGTTAACGCTATCATTGCCAATTCAAAAGGAAATGGTTTCACAAAAGAGAAAGAAGTAAAAAGAAAGAAATATTTTCCCTGGAGGGGATTAAAGAAGGTTATGGCAAGGTCAAAACATAGAAGGGCATGTTTGATAGGGGAATTTTTTTCTGTCAGATATCTCCTTTTTTTCCAGATTGTTCCATGGGCATATAGAACAAAGAAAACATATTTTGAGTAAATAAAAACATCAACTGACTTGGGGTCAGGTCCCAAGGAATGGGTTAAGACTCCCAAAGTCTGTCCTCTCCTTTCATCAACATACAGAGTGAAAGGGTTTTCTAGAATGGGTAGGGCTAGCGGTGGTAGTCACATTAGTTTTCAGAGTCTCAAAAGCTTTAACCTGGTCTCAGTCAATGCCCTGAGTAGGGTCATAAAGAGGTTTAGCAATAAAACCAAAATTAGGAATCCAGAGTCTACAAAATTCAGTCATGACTAAAAGCACTAGAACTTGTTTCTTAGTGGCTGGAACAAGGATAGACAGGAGTGTCCTTTCTCTCTCAGAGGTTAAAGTGTGAGAGGTGGGCTTGAGTTCTTGTCCCAGATACTTTATGGACTGGCATGGTATCTGAATTTTGTTCAAAGAGACCCCATAGCCTTGAATGACCAAGAAATTAAGGACTTCTTTGGCAGCAGCCAAACAACCTGCCTGGAGGGGAGGGGGGCTACAAATAAAAACATCATGCACATACTGAATTAAGGTACTACCTGCTAGTTTCAGATCCTTTAAATCCCTACCAGAAGCCTGACCAAATAAATGAGGGTTACATTCAAAGGCAAAAATAAATTGTGAGTATCCTCCATTAGGCCTTTTTCACAGGAAGGATTGCAGTGTTGTATGGAGATGAACAAGGACAAGGATATTATTCTTAAGGAATTTTTCAATTAAAGGTTGTAGTTCTTCCCAGGCCTCAGGCTTAATCAGATACTGGCTGAGATGGGGGAGCATTTTAGGGTCTGGGAGGCTAACAATGACTGGGGTGTCAGAAGTAGCTCATCCTGGAATTCCTGGATCCCAAACAATGGGCTCAACTGTCTCTCACACACTCAAGAGAACATGGGGAGATTTAGTGAACAGAGGGAAAAGGGAGAGGGGAGGATTAACTACAGAAAATTGGCCCTCTAATTTCACCATCAGGTCCCTTTTCAATAAGGGGGCAGGGCTAGAGGAAGGGCTTAATGAAGGAATGTTTAAACAACAGATCCTCAAGTAGGCTGGGGAGGGAGTATGTCTGGAGACATTCCTTAGTTTCCCCTTCAATGTCTATGACCTGAGGGGTCAATGGGTGTGTAGGGCCAGAGTAACTGGTTAAAGCAGAGAACTTAGCCATGTTAAAGTGGGTAACCTTACCTTTGGCCTCCATTTTTGCCCAGGGCTTGGAGAGAGAGATGGAGAAAGTGGGAGCACTGCCAGTACCCAGGTTTTCCTGTTGTTCCAAGTCTTGAGAAGACTGGAAGACAGGGTACTGGGGGGAGGTTCCACCACTTTTCTGACCTTGGGGACAATCCTTCCTCCACTGTGCCTCCTGGTCACATGGGCCAGGTACCATAGGCATTGGTTCCTGGGGCTCCCTCAGGAGGGTGCTCTGGAGGAGCACTCCTTGGACCAGTGACCCTCCTTGTGGCATTGAAAGCAAATTTCCCCACTGCTCAAGTAGTTGGGCTTCCTCCAAGGGGGCACTCTGGAGGGGGTACTTCCTGGGTCTTTTCCTGACCATGGCAGCAGCCAAGAATTGAGCATGCTCCCTGTCCCTGGCCCTTTTCCTGCATTCTCTTTCCTTTGCTGCAACTAAACCTCTGTTGCTAAAGACTCCAAAGGCAGTCTCCAGTAACTGAGCCTGAGGGGTTTGGGGTTCCATTGCCAATTTCTGCAGTTTCCTTCTAATATCTGGGGCAGACTGATTAGTAAAATACATACTAAGGATTGCTGCCCCTTCTGTGGAGTCAACATCCAAATTTGTATGCTTTTTAATAGCTTCTACTAGCCCATCTTGAAAAAGGGCAGGATTTTCCTTTTCTCCCTGAGTAATTTCCCTGACTTTTTGAGAATTTACTTGTTTTTGAAATACAGTTTTTAGGCCTTCTAACAGGCAAATTACCATACGTTCTATCTTTCCTCATCCTCACTCCTTTGATAATCCCATCCTGGGTGACTCATGGGAACAGCAGCTGTTCCTGGAGATATTTTATGGGATCATTGCTAGCCGTATGATCCCCATACTTTTGGGGAGGTTACCAAATTCTCTCCTTCTTCTCAATGGTACAACAAGCAGAGAAAAGAATATGCAGATCATTCCAAGAAAGTTCAAATTGTAGGGAAATGTCCCTAAAACTCTCAGTAAACTTAGTGGGATCTTCCAAATATCTCTCCGGTTTCTCTTTAATCTGAATGAGGTCTGACATGGAGAACAGAGCATGCACTGTGATTGTTCCCCTTCTCGTGTGGGAGGGGCTGGGGAATGCTGGCTGAACTGGATTGGGTCTAAGGTCAAGGGATCAGGCTGGCAGGAGGAAAGATCTGCCGGCACCTGAGGAAGAAAAGGGGTTAGAGGGGGAGATGCCCCAGAGACTGCCATGAAGGTAGGGCCTGTGGTGGGAGTGAATGTTGCCCTAGGGAGCAGGGCTGCAGAGAGGCACAGGTGTAGCCAAGAGGGGAGGGGCCATGGGAGGAGATACAGGATAGGAGACATGGAAGGTAAATGATGCAGGAATCGAGGGGGGTTGGGGTAGAGAAAAAGGGAAGGGAAACCAAGGGAAGGAAGGGGTGGCCAAGGAGGGGGAGGCCAAGGTTGGGGGATTAAGGAAGAGACAGGAGGGGCTGGGGGAGATTAGGGTGGGGATAGGAATTGGGATGGTGGGAACAGAGATAGGGAAGGAGGTGAGACTGAGGCCCCATTGTCCAATTCACCCCCATTCCCCTTTTGTTGGGCAGCTCTGTATACAAGCATTTTGCAGTCTTTTCTGAGAATGGGGTTTTCAGAGAGCTTGACAAAGATTCTTATGTAAGGTATTTCTATCCATTTTTCCTTTTGGCAACAATATAATTCTAACTGTAAAAGAATATTACATTGCAGGTCCCCAAAATGGACCACACTTCATGATCCTCCAGGTGATACTGAGGCCAAAGTGTGTTTCAAAAGAACACCAACTTTTTCTTTTTAAGTTCTTTAGAGAAGCTAATTTTTTTCCAATTTTGTAAGAGACAACCCAAAGGCAAATTTTTGAAGAGAATTGATCCATTGCAGGCATGGGGCTAGAAGTCCCTCACTCTGTAGAGAAGGACATGGGAGTAAGCTTTGAAAAAACAAAAAAAAGAGAAAAAAAAATAACTGATGTTTTCCTAATTCCCTAGCGCCCAGGGAACTCAGAGACTTGGGCACACACTTCCTGATTTATACTTTGGAGGGTGTGCCCAGGTCCATGGTTTTAAACACAGCCACTGGACTGGCAACCTGAGAGTGTTCCCTAATTCCCTAGTGTCCAGGGAATCCGGAGAATTGGTCTGACACTGGGATCTGAGGCCAGGTCTAAAAATCTGCTTCCCAAGGTGCTTGCAGAGTGAGAAGGGGATAGGGAGAGGGGGAGGCTTACATACCTTCCAGTCTTGGCAGAAGAGCTTGAGATTAGCAGTTATTCCCAGTCAAGGAACCATAAATGTTGAGGTTCAGGGGTGCTGGGAGACCACAAAATACTGACATGTTGGGTCCTGCTAGAATGAATTTGATTCAAGCCTTCTTAAAGCCAAAGAAAACAAAGTTTATTAAAGATTCACCACCTTGGGTTGACTCTTAAGGAGTCTAAGCATTTGTAATGTTTCTATTCACAAGCAGGCCAGATAGAATCTCAGCTAGACAGAATCTGAGCTGGATTGGATGTGAGCACCTTCGTGGAGGCAAGATGGAACTTAAATACAAAAAAAGCCTGAGGGAAGCATCCAAGTGCTGCCAGGTAGTCTCGGGTCCCAGGGATGGTCTTGATAGATCAAACCCAGGGAGGAACTTGATGGGAGTGGCTGGTAATAGGATCAAAGGGAGAAATATCTAAAAAATGCTAAGTAGAAGATAGGGAGTATATGGTATGGGAGAAATGGAAGGGGAATTCAAGAAGCCCCCCACTCCCCATCCCAAGACCAGACTTTCCAGAGCCATTCAGAGAAATGTGACAAAAGCCCTTTGGATCCAAGGGGAAAAGGTCTTGACATGGGCTTCTACCCCATCATATATATATATATATATATGTGTGTGTGTGTGTGTGTGTGTGTGTGTGTGTATGGAGAGATAGAGATAGAGAGAGAGAGATAGAGAGAGAGAGACAGAGAGAGACAGAGAGAGAGAGAGAGAAAGAGAGAGAGAGAGAGAGAGAGAGAGATTGGGAGAAAGCCTTGGGGAACATTCACACATTCACAGATAGATAGTGTGATGCTAGTACTGATCCGGTGAAAGATTATGAGAAGGAACAATCAGGTTGTTACAGAATCACAAAAGGCTGACATCATGAAAACACAGGGATGAGAGATTATCCAGGAAGTAAAGGCAGCTCACAATGTCAATGTCAAATACTGAAGAGAGGACAAAACGAATTAAGACTGAGAAAAGATCATCAAATTTGGCAATTGAATTATCATTCGTAACTTTGGATAATGTAGTTTCTGTTGACCAATGAAGTTGGAAGACACTTTACAAAGGGTTGAGAAGTGAGAGTGAGGAGAGAAAGTTCTTTATAATAAATTGTAAACAAGTGAAATAAGAAGGGAAAATTAAGTTAGATATTTTTGAAACTAGATTTTTGTGCATCTGACCTTCCAAGCTAAGAAGATTTAATTTTATCCTGTGGACGATGAGAAGTTCCTGAATATTTTTCATTGTGGACATGATATGGCCTTACCTTTGCCTTAGATTACTTTTTCAGCTAAGGGAAAGATGGATTGGAGAGAAGAAAGACTGAAGGCAGAAAGACCTAGGACTCCAATTAATAAAGAACTCTTCCAGCAAAGCTGAGAGAGCACTTTTCCACTCTTCTCAATCTCATTTTTTCTCAACTTCTTATGATTAACTTCCTAATTCTTGAAAATGCACCAGATGTACTTGGGACCATCATCCCGGTTCTAAGTTACCTGGTGCTTCTAAATAAAACAAGCATTCCAGGTGATATATATGTATGTGTATACACACACACACACACACACACACACACACACACAGATACAATCAGGGTTGAGTGACTTTCCCAGGGTCACACAGTTAGTAAGTATCTGAGAATAAATTTGAGCTTAGGTCCTCCTGACTCCAGAGCCAGGATTCTTTTTACTGTGCCACTGTAAGGGCAAGTAAAATGGGATCTTTTGCTGTTTTTATTTTAGTATAATCAATTTGAATTTGAATTTGAATTTTGAATTCTATTTGAATGTGACTGAAGAGGATCTTTCCCATCCATTGTTGGGCCTGGAAAGATTTGTAAGAAGGTTCAAACCTTTTGTAAATGAGGCACTGGTTCTCAGGAGATGTGATGCCCTCTGGCTCTAAAAAGTGTATAAACACTTTGAGGGTGAGGTTTTACTTTAGAGGTTAGTTTTTGGTAAGAAGGTATGAGTACCAGACAAGGACTCTGGGAAGCTGCTAAGGAGCCCTTGGCTTTGAGAACCCAGATGTCGTGCTTCCCTTTCTGATAATGATGATCAGACAGCTGTACCTGTCTGTTCAATTGTGGTCAGGCAGCAGAAGCCATGTCTGTTGTTTACTTTGGGGTTCAGGGATTCACTTGAACTAGATGAATGATATATGTGCTTGATTAAAGGATTGATACATGTGCTTAGCTAAAGTGATTGCTGAAGTGAAATTTGCCTTTCATTTTATGAATGTATCTAAGAGCTGTAATAGCAGCCCCCACCCTGTGTATGTTGGGGTGCTTAATGATAGTCACCCTGCTACCCCCAGTTGATATTTTCAAGATTTCCTTGTGGAGGAAGCAAAAGGTTCAGATTCCTTTTAGACTTGACTATTATTTCATTTATTTGCTTTCATTTTGGTACCATTTCTTTCTCATTCCTGGACATCCTAGGGACATTTTTCCAAATGAGCTGGACTTCATGCACATACCTTTTTGGGTGGAGTTAGCAATTTGGATCAGAAGCAGAAATGTGTTCAAGTGAGCAAAGTCCTAACAAAGTCTGTTATAAAGCATCCATCTAACACGCTGTCTAAATATGGTGCCTAATGATACAGCTTCTCCTTAAAAGCTTCCTTTTTCATTAAATTTGACTAGTTCATTCCTGGACTTTTTGTTCTTGCTTATTTACAGTCACTTTCCCACAGGTACCATATATCCAGTGTTTATTGTCTATTCACAGAATTAACTTAAGAAATAATTGGCTCTAGGTATAATGAACATCCCACATATAACAAACAATTTTGCTGTGTCAGTCTTTTAAAACTTGGCACTATAAGGCAGATAAGCAAGGAGCCATAAAAATCAGCAGGGTCCAAACCAGCACTAGAAGAGATAAGGAATAGGCAAACCCAGAGAGGCATAAAGAAAAAAATGGGCTTGTTTTCAACTTCAATAGAATCACAAGATTGAAATGGACTTTAAAATATTCAGTAGATATCTATACCAAACCTCTTTCTTCCAGGCAGATTTCTTCTTATGTCATACTCCCTTTTCTCTATGTATACCCATGAATATTGAGAATGAGAACCTGTGTTCAGTTTAAATGAATTAAAAGCTATGTATTAAAAGCTGAGGGATTAGTGCTTATACCTATGGTGAAAAGTAACAGAAGATAATGGGAAAGCCATGTATTTATGTTGGATGGTAAGAAATATGCATATTGTTTGAGGTCCTTGTAATGAAGTCTGTGTATATAGGTAAAGGCAGAAGGACAGAAATAAGCACTCACTAAGCATGTACTATGTGACAGGCATTGTGCTAAGTATTATACAAATATTATTTCGGTTGATCTTCATAGCCCTGGGTAGCCTATGGTAGTTTTAAAACTATGCAATCAATAAAATTAAATTGAGGTAGCTAGATGGTACAGTGGATAGAAACCTAAAGTAGGAAGACTTGAACTCAAATTTCACCCCAAACACTTGCTGGCTGTGTGACCCTAAGTGGGTCACTTAAGTTCTATTTGCTTCAATTTCCTCACCTGTAAAAGGAGGCCATAATCCTACCTATCTTGCAGTTAATGTGAGGAACAAAAGAGATAACATTGACAAAGTGCTTGGCATATGCTAGGTACTATATAAATGTTCATTCCCTTCCTACTAAATGGGAAAGGGATAGGTGAGTGAGTGAGTTATATATGATAGTGACTTTTTCAAATGATACCCAAAGATAACAGGTAATTATACTATGACCTCCTTTTAGCTGACTAGGTGCCAGTTCACTCCATAAATTAGTGTCTCAGAGAGGTAGAATCAATAATGGATTATCTTCTAAACTCTTCATATGTCTGATGTTGAGCTAGTCATAGCCAAATACACTTTTTACTTTAGCTTATATTTATTTTGGATGACAGAAAGGAAATATATATTTACATATAATATCTTACATGTATATTTCATATATATGAGAGAGAGAAAGAGATTTGAGGAGACAGGATACATTCAGGGGTCAATTGAAGTATTCGCAGATAATAACTCTGTACCTTGAAAAAATATTAGAATTGATACAGACTCCTCAGGGTCCTCTGAAATATAAATGTACATATAACTGTGTTCTTGTATACATACACATGAACCTGCAGGACCCTCTTCTGAAAGTACCCATAAATTGGTTCATTTGGTTCCTGGAAAGACCTTGTGATTTAGGAAACCAGTGGTGTCAAACTCTAATAGAATGGGATCCCTTCTCTGGCATATTGACTTAGAAACTCACAAATTAACATCATCTATGCTGTATTATATTTTATTTTCTTTGTTAAACATTTCCCAATTTTATTTTAATCTGGTTCCAGTGCCTGAGTTTTTTCAGCACTTGTGACTGGGATCTATGAGTTTAACACCTTTCAGGTCTTCCCAGTTTGGACAAAGTATACTTGAATAAAACGTATGTGTTTGAAGCTATGTGTGTAAAGGAACCAGTATCAGAGATGGATAGACTGTTTTACTAGCAACCTTTTGCTATTTGTCATTTATTACACTTTGGTACTAAGAAAACAAATTATCAAGGGGTGCCAAATGAACATGAAGTTTTTAATGATAACCCATAACACACAATATGAGTGGAAGGGTGGAAGTCATTGAACTGATCATCAATTATCCTACTCTACTTAAATGAGGGATAAAATTCTAATCTCTAATACACTTATCATGTGAGAACACATCTCAGTTCCCTAGATACCTTGAATCAATCAAAGTAATTTCAATCAGATATCATAGGAGTCTGTTCCAATTGAATGAGGAGCTTGCTACTACCTCATGGTTTGTGTGTAAAACCAGGGAGCTAGTTCAGGAGGGAAGAAAGTTGATTAAACAGAGAGGAGAGAGACTTGTATCTAAACTTCTGAGAAGCATTCCGCAGCACCATCGTTAGCCACCATCATGGGCATTGAAACAAATTTTTCTATCTGCCCATTCTGCCAGGGAAAGACATCACATCCTTGGGGTAGACATTCCCCTAATTCACCAGTGGGTTTGATTCCCTTGGAATATACTGAGAATTCCAGTAAAAGGACTTTAAGCCATCATGAAAGATAAATTACCTCTTTGCTACATATGTTCTTTAATCTTGAAAACATTTTTCCATAAATTCTGTATCTAAGGTGAAATAATATGTCAGAGACTTGTGCAGATATTTTGTACCAACTATGCCACTGTAATAAATATCTCAAAAACTAATATTCTCAAAGCTAAGACTGACTAACTTATATGAACTGAGAATCATGGGGAGAGCAAACTAGTGGGGGCTCATACGCTATAGCTATAACAGTAAAAAAGCAATCCGTCATGAGCACGGCAATCCCACAAGTCCTCAGAGTTAATCCAGACACCTGAAAGAATATGGTATGCATGCTCTCAGTTCTTGACTGATTAATGAGAGTGACACTTAGAATGATACCCTAGAGTACATCTGTGATATAAAATGCACACACAAACATACACGTATACACACATATACATATATAATGCATATATGTATATGTATATTGTGGCAAGGTTGCTGATTTTAGCTTTTCTTCTGAAATGTTATTTCCCCCCAAATTTGCCTTCTTAATAGCAGTAAGGTAGAAAATTTAATTATTTCTGATTCACATATAAGGAAAATAGGGATCAATCACCCGATGTTAAGCACATTAAATACAGTAGCCGCTTTTTGCTGTAAGACTCGTTTCACCCCCTTCAAGGTTTCCTTTCAACCTGTCTCACTTATCTAATCAGTCTATTCCAAGAACACTGCTGGTTTTAGGAAGGAGTATGTTAGGTTGTTAGAGGATAATGTGAACACTGAATTCAGAGGTTGGTTAAAGGGAAACTTATTAAAGCCCTTTTGTGATCATTCAGCCTTTGGGAGTGATTGTTCCAATTGCATGTCTCTTGGTCGTCATGATACCAGCGGCAGACAGAAGCAGCAAGACTAAATACCTGATACTGTTACAAAACAAAAAAAAAATATGATACAACATATCATACATACATACATAGATATTCACACAAATATATGTAGAGGTATACATATACATAAACACATTACAGCATTTTATAACATGAAATTACATTTTAATTATTGTAAAAAATGTGTTTCAAGCTATAGGAGGATGTTTTCTCATATTTATCCCTATGCTCTTTTGTGTTATAGAATATAGTAGCTTTTGTGTTATTGTACTCAAATCAAGTAAGATTCCTTATTCTGTAGCACCTCTTCTCTGGCTTATCCTTGCATAAACATATTCCCAAGGTTAATTACATCACTATCTTATATCCAGGGAGTTAGATTCTGCCAGGTATCAGGATTTGTTAGATTTTCCTGCTGATCACACATGACTGAAGTACTTAGTCACGTAGCTGAACAAACAGATAACCCTTTCCTAGCATGGTGAAAAAAAGAAGAGTTGATTTGCAACTGCAGCCTAAAGAATAATATTCAATATGATTATCTTTTAAAATAAGCATTTGCATTGGATGGGTTTTATTATTTAGAGAAATAAACTCTAATCATGAAAACACATCTGTAGTATGACATATTAGATAGCTACTTCCCAGAAAGACCTAGTATCAAATCCCGCTTCTGACATATTCTTTCTTTGTGACCCTTGACCTCTATGATAGGGAGTGTTTACCTGATAATTCTTTCTACTAATGAAATCACAAGTCTAGCCCAAATCCCTATTCAAAGTGAAACATTCCTTCAAATAATTTATCCATTAACTATTTTAGAATACCTTAAATCATGAGATTGGCTAGATCAGTTTTCTCCAAAATGGCTTGACATCAAAGGGTATATGATGAATCAGTCAAAGGATAGGAAGATGGTTACCATCCCACTCTTCTTGAAATAGTCAATTGTGGGAATTGTTTCCAACACAAATACACCCACACATGTTCCTCTAACACTCTCTTCTACTTTCCCTCCTCTTTGCAATCCACCTACTTCCACTTTTTTTGAATTAAGTATTACCCCTTCAAGACAATTATAATCTGACATCTACATAGTTACCCACAGTAGATGCTGCACAGATGCCATTAGAAAAAAAATCTCCCAAATCCAAGCATAGCCACTCTCTATTTCCAAGAAAAACTCATGACTCTAGTGAACACTGATCTGACAACAGAATATGTGTTCGAGTGCAATGGCCAGTAAGAAAAAAAAATGTCTTCTCTATGTTTATCTTGGCTAGGTCAGAGTTAGCCCCCCAGGATTGCTAGGCATAAATGAGATGTGATCTTCCTTAAAAATCTCCTTATATTATTTTTCCTCAAGAATCTATCCCTCTTCTACACTTTTCTATCACTGACAAGAGTTCCAATATTTCTCCAATCACCCTGGGGTTGCATGTTTGCCTTCTTACTCTTACTCTCACATATGAAGGTTCTTGCTCCACAATGTCTCTTAAATCTAGCCCCTTTTTTTAATTTGTATATCCATCACACTTGTTGATTCCTTCATCACTTTCCACCTGGACCAGTGAAATAGCTTTCCAATGGTTTCCTTGTTTCAAGTCTCTACATTTTTCAATTCAGTCCATCTTAGTTGCCAAATTTATCTCCCTGTGATTCAGGTCTGATCCTATCAATCTGTGACTAAGTAAATTCCTATCACTTCCAACTGACTCTTGGGTAAAATATTATTTCATTTTTCCTCATCCTTTAAATGTTTTTATTTTTCTGCTTTATAATATGCCTAATGATTAGTATAGTATATAAAATTTAAAAATAAATATATTGGAATTGTATATGCTTTTATATTCATGGGAGTGAATGATTAAAAAAAATGTGGAGAAGACTGAAATAATTAGCTTCCATGCAAGGCCAGCAAGTTTAACATTCTGCCTCAAAAGATAATCCAACTCTGAGAATTATTGAATTGATAGGGTATAAATTGGAGAAATGCCAACTATGAGAGTTAGGAAAGATACGGCATTCCATTTATAGTCACATACAAAGATCCAGTTTATTTGGGAAAATATGACTTTCAAGGGCAGAGCCAAGATGATGGAGTAGAAAGATGCATATATTATAGCACTTCCCCCACAGCCCATGAAATACCTGTAAAACATGACTCTCAACAAATTCTAGAGCAGAAGAAGTCACAGAACAACAGAGTGAAAGAGATTTCCAGCCAAAGGTAACCTAGAGGGTTGACAGGAAAGGTCTATACCACTGGATGCTAAGTGGAGCAGAGCCCAACCCTGGCCACCTGGTACAGGGAGGAATAGGACTGAATAGGCCTCCAGGTCAGAATTCCTAGGAGGGAGGGTCCCAGATCCCTCAACCCACAAGCAACAAAGAAAGTTTCAAAGGTCAGTGTGGGTGGGCTTTCCAAGATGGGTGAGAAGGGGGTGGGGTGCCTCCAGCACCAGCCCCAGGTGGAGGCAGAGGCAGTGGAGGCAGCTGCAGCAGGCAGCAGGTGACTATGATGGCCATGGAAGCAGTCTGGATCCATTGTCTGAGCAGCTCAGCTTAAAGTCTCTGGGGGAATTGAGCAGGTGATCTGAACCTCAGCCCTCAGTGGCAGCCCTGCCCCCACTCAAAGTCCCTGGGGGAATTGAGCAGCTGATCTGAATCACAGCCCTGAGCAGGATCCTAGGGGAAGGAGGAGCACAAGGACCCTCCACTTCACAAAGGATTCAGAAGTCAAGTAACTGGCTTGGAAAATGCCCCAAAAAGGGGAAAAAAATAAGACCATAGAAGTAACTTTCTTGGTGATCTCCTTCTATCCTTTAGGATGAGGAAGAACAAAGCATATTGTCAGAAGAAGTCAAAGTTTCTGCCCCAAGTACCTCCAAAATGAATATGAAATAGGTTCAGGCCATAGAAGAGCTTGAAAAGTGAGTCAGCAGGTTGTTAAAGGAGAACCAAAAAATTGCTAAGGAAAATAACATCTTTAAAAATAGGCTAACTCAGTTGGAAAAAGAGGTCCAAAAAGCCAATGAGGAGAAGAAAGCTTTAAAAAACAGAATCAACCAAATGGAAAAGGAGGTTCAAAATCTCACTGAACAAAATAGTTCTTTAAAAATGAGAGTGGAGTTCAGAGAAGCTAATGAATATATGATAAACCAAGAAGTTACAAAACAAAAGCAAAAGATTGAAAAAATAGAAGATAATGTGAAACACCTATTGGAAAAACAGCTGACCTGGAAAATAGATCCAGGAGAGACAATTTAAAAATTATGGGACTACATGAAAGCCATGATCAAAAAAGAGCCTAGATATTATCTTTCATGAAATTATCAAGGAAAGCTACCCTGATATTCTAGAACTAGAGGGTAAAATAAATATTGAAAGAAAACACTGATCACCTCTTGAAAGAGATCTGAAAAGACGAACTCCTAGGAATATTGTGGCCAAATTTCAGAGTTCCCTGGTCAAGGAGAAAATATTGCAAACAGCCATAAAGAAACAATTCGAGTATTGTGGAAATACAATCAGGATAACACAGTATCTGGCAGCTTCCACATTAAGGAATCAAAGGGCTTGGAATAGGATATTCCAGAAGTCAAAGGAACTGGGATTAAAACAAAGAATCACTACCAGCAAGACTGAGTATAATACTTCAGGGGAAAAAATGGTCATTCAATCATGTAGAGGACTTTCCAATATTCTTGTTGAAAGGACCAGAGCTGAAAAGCAAATTTGACTTTCAAACACAAGAATCAAGATAAGCATGAAAAAGTAAACAGGAAAGAGTAATCATAAATGACTTTCCAAAGGTGAACTGTTTACATTCCTACATGGAAATATAATATTTGTAAGTCTTAAAACTTTTCTCAGTATTTGGGTAGGTGGAGGGATTATACACACACACACACACACACACACACACACACAGAGTACAAGCTGAGTTGTATCAGAAGAGATGATATCCATAAAAAATAAGAAAAAATTAAGGGATGAGAGAGGAAAATATTGGGAGAAGAAAGGGAGAAATGGAATGGGGTAGACTATCACTCATAAAAGAGACAAGAAAAATCTTTTTCAATGGAGGACAAAAGGGAGGAGGTGAGAGGGGAAAAGTGAAGCCTACTCTCTTCACATGACTTAAGGAGGGAATAACATCCTCACTAATTTGGTATGAAAATCTATCTTACAGTACAGGGAATTAGGGGAGAAGGGGACAAGCGGGGTGAGGGGGATGATAAAAGGAAGAGCAAATGGGAGAAGGGAGTAACTAGAAATAAACACTTTTGGGAAGGGACAAGGTCAAATGAGTGAATAGAAAAAAGAGAGGGACAGGGTAGGATGGAGGGCAATATAGTTAGTCTTACACAACATGATATTATGGAAGTCTTTTGCAAAATGACACATATATAGCATGTATTGAATTGCTTGCCTTCTCAGTGGGAATGGCTGGGGAGAGAGGGAAGGAGAGAATTTAGAATTCAAAATATTGAAAATGAATGTAGAGAATTGTTATTGCATATAACTGGGAAATAAGAAATACAGGTAATGAGGTATAGAAATTTATCTTGCCCTACAAGAAAAGAGAGAAGATGGGGATAAGCGATGGGTAGGGTGTGATAGAAGAGAGGGCACATTGAAGGAAGAGGTAATCAGAATGCAAGGTGTTTTGGAGGTGGGGGGAGGGGACAGAAGGGGAGAAAAATTGAAACTCAAAATTTTGTGGAAATGAATGCTGAAATCTAAAAATAAATAAATAAATCTATTTTAAAAAATGAATGGGGTAACAAAAAGAAAAACAAAAGGAAAATGTGACCTTCAAAACTCTTTATGGAATGGCACCGAATCAGGTTTCTGATATAAGATTAAATTTTGCCTACTCTCCAGAGCAGCTCTTCTAGACAATCATGGAATTGGACCAGCCAGTCAATGACTTAGAGTAGTCTCCCATTCTTTCTTAGCAGGAACTGATACTTTCAGAAAGAAAATGATGCAGTTTTTATTGGTAAAGAATGATGCACATTAAGGTACAGAACCAAGAAAAGAGAAATATCGGATTTCAACTCTATTGGCAGACAGTTACCTGGTAAGCTCCATATTATGAAAACAGGGTATTAAAATAATACACATGGTTAAATATATACATTAGGTAATGATTTTTCATGTTACAAAAACAGTTCTGCCTTCACAGAAGAATTGTCCTAAGGTTTTCTTTGGCGAATAAAGTTCCTGGAACATTGAAATGTGCTGGTTTTGTTTTTAATTCAGTGTTATTCAGGAATATATTTATTGTGTGAAAAGTTATATCTTAGATGTGTTAACAGTATTACTCCTCAATATCTCTATTCAGTTCCTCTTAGAATCACTTGTTTCCTTCAAAACTGCTCAAGCAACACCTTCCACCTGAAGACATTCCTGATCTCTATAGCTACTTGTGCTCTTCTCCCCCACCTCCCAAAAATGAATGTATCTTGTGATAATTGTCCATATGCTTATTTGTGTACATCACCCCACGAGATGAACATTCTTTGGGGACTAAGATGATTTCATTTTTGGTTTTGTATTCTCAGTACTGAGCAAAGTTCTTGACACAGAATAGGTTTTTAATTAATATTTGTGTATTAACAAATTAAATGTCAAATTGTATCACTACTATACCTATATATTTGTGTATATTAGTATATACATATGCCATATATCTCTAGAAACATGTATACATATATATGGATATACATATCCAGATATGTGTATATGTGAATAATTTTTCTCTCTTGTAAATAGATTATTGCCTTCTTTCCTGAATTTTGGGTCCATTTGGCCCATCATCTGAATGCTTACAATTTTTTAATCAATATACATTGCTTTAGGATAGTGATATTCACTCATGCTTTGATGGTACTACTTTAAAAGATTCTCCTTTAAAGATGGCAGGTTTGTTATGTGTTCTAGACTTGGAGTCAGAGGACCTGGATTCAAATACTATCTTTGTTATTTTTCTGACCTTGGGCAAGTATGCTTAATCTCTCTGATTTTACTGTTGTTTTTCAGTTATCTCAGTCATATCCAACTCTTTGTGACCCCTTTAGGATTTTCTTGGCAAAGATACTGGATGATTTGCCATTTCCTTTTCCAGTTCATTTTATATTTGAGGAAACTGAGGCAAACAGGGTTAAGTGACTTGCCTAGGCTCACACAACTAGCAAATGTCTGAGGTCAGATTTGAACTCACCAAGATGAGACTTCCTGATTCCAGGACTGATGAGCTATCGATTTTATCACCTAGCTCTCTGATTTTAAGTTCTTTAATCTGTTAATGAAAAGGTTGATCTAGTTCATGACAATAATTCTTTCCAGATGTAAATTCCATGACCGTACTATATTAAAATCTCTGTGAGGACATGCGCCATGTTTTGTTTAGTTTTGTAGTAGTAAGTTAATTGCATGTGTTTCTATTGCCTACAAAAGCATCCACAAGCTGGACTGAAAGAATTTTTCCAGTACCATTACCCTATAGTCATAATGTTCAGACTCCCCAATCCTGTAATAAGACAATAACATCCAAATTTTGCATTACTATAGAGTTATGGACAATGAGCATGGTCACTGAATATCTACACTTTGTGGAGGAGTATCAACAATAATTTCTTTTCACACAAACAGGCTAATTAAGAGGTTGTCAGAAGCATTGAGAATATGTTATGAGAAACATGAGAATATGTTATGAGAAACACATTTTTTCTACTAGGAAGAATAATTGCAGGTTTTAACTGAGATGAATATGAACTAGAATATGGCATAAACCCAGAAACTAAAATGTTTATATTTCATCCCTCACTTCAAAAGTGTAGTTAATGTTGTGCTTGTATATTTTTGTGAAATGGAAGCTATAAACCACTTATATCCACTCTGATGAATATAGTACTATTGCCATTTCCTCCCTTTATTTCCTTTGTTCAAATTTATCTGTGTGGGGAAATGATTTTTATTAATCAACTAACTCCCCTTTTGAGTAGTTCCTGGGCTGACTCAGGTTCACCTGGACTTAATCAGTGGGAGACCTGAGTGGGCCTTGCCTATTGGAGCAGATATAGAGGTGGTAGAAGGTGGCAGAAGGATAGCAGGTCCAGGTGAGACCAGTGAGCAGAAGTGGAGGTCTAGGTACTGTACCTAGCTCATTAACATGGAACGTGGTCAGATATTTGGTCAGGGGAAGCCAGAGTTTGATGGCAGAGAAACTTCTAGGTAGGGTCAAGGCATGGACAGATGTGAGGTATATAAGTGGTACTTATTACTAAAATGATAAAACTAAATGGAAAGAGAAGAAGCTCCAAAGTAGTGACTACAGGTTTGTGATAGAAAGAGCAAAAGAAGAAAAAAAGGAAACAGTTTAAAAATAACATTAACAACATAAAAATAACATAAAATATAGGCATTAAAGATAACTTGAAAAGTTAATGTCAAAAAAAATGTCAATAACAGCAACCAGAATACCTCCTGGAGCAAGGGTAGAGGAAGAGTAAATTATGTTACCACAGTCTCAACTGTTGCACTATCGCCTGGGCTTTTGGGGGTTTTCAGATGGTTTTAACCCTAAGAAGACAATCTCCTTTGGGGTTGAGAGGCCCAGTTGAACTCCGTTATAACTGCAAGTAGGTAGCACAATGGGATAAAGAGGGCTTGATTTGGAGTTAGAAAGATCTGAATTCAAATCTGTCCTCAGATACTTACTAGTTATGTAATCCTCTACAGGTCAATTAACCTCTGTGCCTCAGTTTCCTCATCTATAATGTGAAGATAACAGTAGTACCTATTTACTGTGTTATTGTGATGTTTAAAAGAGGTAACATGCACAGCAAAATTTTAAAGCACATACAAATGTTTATTAATGTTGGTGTTGTAATTGTTGTTATTTCTATTTTATCAATGCTTTTTGAATCCTATATTCCAGATTAGAAGTAATCAAAGATTTAAATTCAATAGGACGGTGAATTTGGGTCTAATGGTCTGGGCCCTCATTCCCGCTGAAAGGGGCCCACAAACAAGAATACTGGCATCATTTGAAAATTTACCCCCAGGAGCTCTGGTGTTGCCCCTCTCTTAGTAAGGCCCTGTGAGATAATAAAATGCCCAGGCTTCAGCAGTACAGAGCTTCTCTTCATCTGGAGACTGCCTACTACTGATGGTGTGTGCAAAGAAGGTTCCTTGAAACATGGTGGGCAAGTATTCCCCTCTTCTCCCTATATGTACCACTCCCTTTTCCCTATTTCCTTCTCCACTGCTGTGTGTGAGTGAGTGAGTGTGTGTATGTGTGTGTGTGTGTGTGTGTGTATACCTTGCTGAGGAGTTGGACTGGACCACTCAGTTGTTTTCATCCTTGAAACTCCCCTCAAAAGTCTAATAAACAGTTGTGATTATCAGCATTCTAGGTGTCCCCCTTTCATTGTAGAATTCGAACCCACTGGCTATTTCAGGCAGCTCAGTAGGCAGTACAGAAGATTGGATGAAAAGTTCAGTTTGAATGATGATAGATATGGCCTTTTGCACACTGAAACTCTGGTCTAATTCATCCTCAGGGTAAAGAATCTAGGAGACTTATTAACTGGGCATTGAAGATTCCATGATAACTTGGTGTGAATTCTTTCTCAATTAAGGTCTTTTTTTCAAGACATGTGGAAGAATTTTTTATTGCTATTTCACTCAGTATTGAAGTGCCACAGTTGCCCCACATACCACTTTCAAGAAAGTGGTGGGTACAGCCAGATGCCCCCATAAAAAAGGTCTAATCACTAGGGACACAGGATGAGATAGACAAATAATCCAACTCTGGTATTGTAGGCAGATTCACTTTCTGATTTCCCGTGATTTCCTAACCTGAATCTTGGCCTGATATTGGGTTTCTGTGATCTTTGTAGCTTGTTAGATTTTGGTACTTAACAGACACCCTGTTTCTAGCCCTTCCTGGCTTCTCTCATTTGGTTGCCTTCATGCCAACCGCAAAACTGCCTCATTTGCCCTGGGCTGGTATTTCCCCTCCCTACCTGGGAATTCACCTATCTCATTCAAGTGTCAACTTTGCCTCTACTGGAACATGTTAGTGAATATTTCAAATACTATTTGACATTAGATTTATGCCTCATTTGTTAAGAAACAACATGGTGGGATGGAAAGACTGCTCAACCTGGTGTCATAAGTCCTGTAGAACAGAGTTTGATTCCTGACTCTGAAACTTGCTACCTGTGTAATTTTAGGCAAACTACTTAACCTTAAGGGGTCTACAATTTCCCACAATGCTTGACTTTTTCTAATCCTATAATTTTGAGATGCTTGAGTTTAGTTGGATCTTATCCTAATGTCTCGATAGGCTTGATGTTTGAGCAACCATTTCCAGAGTCAATAGGGATAGGGACTGGATCTATGATTGCACTGACACAGGAAACTCCTAGGTCGGAACCTAGATGATATTCTTTAGTGTTAACCGAAAGTTGGAGAAAGGTGAAGCTTTGTTATTTGCTGTCACTCCTGGCCTGAGAACAAAAGGCAGAGGGACTTTTGCCAATTTTCTAGTATCTTCATGTATGCTAAAAAATGATCTTAAAAAGTGTATCTGTGAGCTCTATTTTAATTGTTTAGCACATCATCAAAATGAGTGAATGACTGGCTGTGCTAATCTTTATAATGATAGCCATTTTGAGGAGCTTGGCAGTTTTCTGGCTTAAAGAGTATTCACATTAAGAGCTAACACATTCTAAATACCATTTTAAGAAGCACAGTTATCCAAGGAGTCTTCAAAAGCCTATGTTTGAGTGGAGAGGAAAGAGAATTTTCCTGGTTGAAGAGTCAATCAATAGTCAAGCAGTGAAGAGAGAAGCTGTTTGATGGACTGCAGATGTTTCTGACTGGAATCACAACACATCAAAGACTTCAATCTAGAGTTATGAGTTTTCCTATGCACCTGAGTTTTCTTTCCTCAGATTTTTCCATGCCAAGTTTCTATAATAAGTATAGAATAGAATGTCCACTCCACCATAACTATTGAGTATATTGGTGTGAGAAAATCATCTGGGTTTATATTTATACTGCATTTTATTATTTATGCCTTTACTTTAATAAATCAGTATTTATAATAATATTTCTTTTGCCATATTTTTAATAAATTATTGTTAAGATCTAAATGTGTCATTATTCTGAGCAGCTGGTTGTATAGGGAGATAACATATGGTTCAGGGAACAAGAGTTACAGTGATGAGGAAGGTAAAATGTTTTTCTTCTCAAGAACATTTCCACTAGAACCTTTTGAGCATTTGATTGTAACCATAAAGTCATAGTCTACTTTTGGGAACATGAACCTGCTAATATGAGAACACAATTAGAGCAAGCCAGACAGCCCCAGAACCCCAGAGTGAAGAGCTGTGTCATAGACCTAGGAGAGAATTGTAGACCCCATATGTAGCACACATTATAAAGTGTTGCCTTTTGTAATAATTAGAGTGAACCATAGATCAAGCAAGCCATTAGCTTCATTCCACACACAACCTAATATTTGTGAGGTCTCACATACAATGTACAAATAAGCTGAATCAACTTGCTTGATGAGAGAAGAGCTTATGTTGGGGAATAACAGGAGATCAATTTTCAATCTAAGATGAGATTATAAATGTTCTTGAATACTTGGATTAGTGAATTGGAATTTTACCATTAGCAGTGATGAATAATTGGAAATTTTTGAGCAAGGGTATTTAATGCTACAGTAATAATTTTAGAAAGAATGATATTAGCAGTGAACAGGACAGAATATAATCAAACAGCATCTTATTCTGGTAGAACATTTTATAGATAATTTTGAAAATTACTTATAAAATCTTTCTTAGCGAGAAAACTCCCTCTACCAATGCAGATAAGCAATAGCTTTACAATTTATGATCTTAGAGATTTGTCTGAGATAGAGAGTTTCCGTGACTTACTCATGATTAATAGACAGTATGTGTCAGAATTAGGATTTGAACCTTGTAATATATTTTTAAGTAGCTATATAATAGTTATTAATTATACACATACATATATACATGTGCATATATGTATATACATATATTTATATATTTACATACATACATATATAAAATATATACATATATTTCTTATTATATGGATAAGGAAACTGAGATTCAGATGTGTTGTGACTTAGTCTTATGGAGGTATTGACAGTATGGTTCATTAGAAAGAGCCCTGGGGACAGAGCCAAAATGGTGGACTCAAAGCAGGGATCTGCTTGAACTTTCTCCCCAAACCCCTACAAATATATGTAAAACTGACTCAAAACAAATTCTAGAGCTGTAGAACCCCAAAAGTGATGAAGTGAGGCATATCTTCAGTCAACAAGAAGCTCCTGTTTCACCAGGTTGATAGCAGAGTGTAGCGCAGTCCAGCGTGTGCAATGCCAGCACAGACAGGATGGAGTAGGCCTCAGAGGATAGAATCACTAGCAGCTATGGCAGTTTTCAGACATCTTAAGCCACAAATGCCAAAGACAGAATAGAAGGTGAATGGGAAAACTCTGTCTGACCTGAATGGGGGAAGGGCATGGTCCAACTGGGGGTCCAGCCCCAGTGGAGGAGGAGGAGGTAGTGCTGGTAGCAGTGGTGGAAGCAGCAGCTTCAGGGGCTCTGGGTCTATAGTGGGGCATCTAGCAGCAGATACAAAACCCCAGAAGTCTGGGATAGTAACCCACTCCCACCTCAATCCCACTGGAAGCAGAGTCCTAAGTTGACAAAGAGTTAGAAAGTCAAGTATTTGGCTGGGAAGATGAGCAAATAGAGGAAAAAAGACAGATTATAGAATCTTATTTTGATGATAAAGACCAAAACATATAATCAGAAGATAACAAAGTAAATAATCCTACATCAAAAGCCTCCAAGAAAAAATATAAATTGATTGCATGCCATGAAGAGCTCAAAAAGGATTTTGAAAATCAAGTAAGAGAAGTAGGAAAAAAAGTTTGCAAGAGAAATGAGAGTGATGCAAGAAAATCATGAAAAACCAGTCAACAGCTTGCTAAAGGAGACCTCCCAAAAATATTTCAGAAAATAACACTTTAAAAAATAGAATTACCAAAGTGGCAAAAGAGATCCAAAAAGTAGAGTAGACAAATACCTTAAAAAATAGAATGGACAAAATGAAAAAAGAGGTTCAAAATTTCACTGTGGAAAATAATTCCTTCAAAATTCGAATGAAGCAAATGGAAACTAATGACTTTATGAGAAATCAGGAACAGAAACAAAAGAATGAAAAAAATAGAAGGCAATGTGAAATATTGCAGACAAACCACTGAAGTAGAAAAAAGATCCAGGAGAGATAATTTAAAAATTATTGAACTACCTGAAAGCTGTGATCACAAAAAGAGCATAGACATCATCTTTCAAAAAGTTATTAAGGAAAACTGCTCTGATATTCCAGAACTAGAAGGTAAAATAAAAATGGAAAGAATCCACTGATCACATCCTGAAAGATATCCCCAAAGGAAAACTCCTAGGAATATTGTACCAAATTCCAGAGTCCCCACGTCAAGGAGAAAATATTGCAAGCAGCTAAAAAGAAACAACTCAAATATCATGGAATACAATTAGGATAACACAAGATACAGCAACTTCTACATTAAGAGATTAAAGGGATTAGAATATAATATTCTGGAGATCAGAGGATCTAGGATTAAAATCAAGAATCACCTCCCCAGTAAAACTGAGTATTCAGTTTTCTTCAGGGGAAAAATGGATATTCAATGAAACAGAGGACTTTCAAGCATTCTTGATGAAAAAACCAGAGCTGAATAGAAAATTTGACTCTCAAATACAAGAATCAAGAGAAGCATGAAAAGGTAAACAGGAAAGAGAAATCATAAGAGATTTATTAAAGTTGAACTCTTTACATTCCAACATGGAAGGATGATCTTTGTAACTAATGAGACCTTGCTTAGTGTTAGAGTAGTTGGAATAAAGATAGATAGAAAGATAGATAGATAGATAGATAGATAGATAGAGGGAACAGGGTGAGTTGAATATGAAGGGATAATATTTCATAATAAAATTAAGGGATAAGAGAGGAACATATTGGGAGAAGGAGAAAGGGAAAGATAAAATGGGGTAAATTATCTCACATAAAAGAGGCAAGAAAAACATTTCACTGTGTAGGAGAAGACGGGGGAAGTGAGAGGGAATCAGTGAACCTTATTTTCATCAGATTTGTCTTAAGGAGGCAATAATATACACACTTACTTGAATATCTTACCCTACATGAAAGTAAGGGATAATAGGATAAGGGTGGGGGGATAATAGAAGGGAAGGCTGATTAGGAAAGGGTAGTTAGAAGCAAAAGTTTTGAAAATGGACAGGGTCAAAGTTGAAAATGGAATTATTGGGGGGAGGAATACGATAGAGAGAGATATAGTCAGTCTTTCACAACATGACTATTAAGGAAGTGTTTTGCATAACTACACATCTATGACCTATATTGAATTGCTTGCCTTCACAATGAGGGTGGGTGGGGAGGGAAGAAGGCAGAGAATTGGGAAGTCAAAGTTTTAAAAATAAATGTTAAAATTGTTTATATATGAAACTGGGAAATAAGATATATAGGCAATGGGGTATAGAAATCTATCTTGCCTATAAGAAAGTGAGGGGGAAGGGGAAAAGGGGGAGGGGAGACTGGGGAAAGGGGTAATTACAATGGATGTCATCTCAGTGTGGGGGGAGGGGAGAGATGCGGAGAAAATATGGGACTCACAATCTTGTATAAATGAACGTTTAAAACTAAAAATAAATACATAAATTAGAAAGAAAGAAAGAGCCCTGAATTTGGAGTCATATGATTCTTCTCTACCAGTGTAGACCATATACACTTTATATCTTCAAATATATTTTAACTTATTACTGCAGATGAAAATTATTGCACAGTAGTGTACTTCTTAGTATTGAATATCTGTACTCTTAACTAGAGAAGTTTATTATATTCTATCAGCAAGTACAAAGCAGGAAGAGTGGTATTGTAAAAAGGACACTAAACATGGAGCGATGACTTGGTATTCACAGAGAGTGAATTCCCTCTCTGCTCCTTGTTATCTCTATGATCTTGTCCAAGTCTCTTATCTTCACTGAGGTTCAGTTTTCTACTGTCTGAAACAACAGTAGGTGATCCTCTATCCTTTCTTATCCCTCTTCAATTCTGGAAGGGTCAGAGATAGATTCACTAACATATTGGTGTAGAAAACTCACTTGGTTCCACGATGCCTTACTTCCTTTCTCACATCTGGGAATGGAAAGTCTGATTCTGTTACAATTACCTGACTTTTAGCCCAGGGATAATATAATAGAACTCAAGCTTATGTATTCTCTTCCTCTATTATTTTATGGTATTTATATTAGACAAGAAGTTATTTATATAATTTTAATAATTTAGAACCCCCGCTCAGGAAAATTCACAGCTTTTGGAGAGATGGTCAGCTTTCTGTCATAATTTGATTTAATTTTTTCTATTCCTAACTAACCCTTTTTATATTTGAGGGAAATTAAGGATACAGGCATTGTTTAGGTAAAATAAATCAACAGAGAATATTACAGTATCTATTACTACAGGAAGAGTAGGCTCTTTTGCTGTTGTTGTTGCTGTTGTTTGGAACTTCCCTCAGTCTTTTTGGAGTGGAGTGCAATTAGTGGCATCAATCTGAGTCTTCTGTTCTGAGATTTCTGCTGAAGTCCACTTCCATCTTCCTATTCTTTGTTTTCAGCTCAGCTTTCTTTTTCAGTTTCTCCTTTTTCCTGTTTCCTCACAAACACTCATTCTTCCCAGTCCAGCTCATTTAGTGCTGAGTAGATCTGGGGAATTTTCCACAGCTGCTTCTGCTTTTCAGATCTTACATTCCCACTTCCTTCTCACAGGTTGCTTTTTAAAACTCCTTTTAAAACTCCTAAACTTTGGTCATGTTCTCCTTCTGGCTCATGATAGACCAAAATGCTCTTGAGCTTGCATGGAAGTATTTGTTCCTGTGATCTACAAATCCCGGAATGTCAGTGAGTTCTCAACCCTTTATACAATCCAAATACAGATTGGACTTGAGTATCTCTAGGGACGTTAAGCACTGTATCTGATGGAAGGAAGGAAAAAAGGAAGGATGACTTTTCTGGGCCGTAAGTTGGTTGCTTTGTTTGTTTTTACTGTTTTAAGATCAATTGATCTAAGCAGCACTCAACTTATGAATGTACTGTGTACATAGGAATTTGATTGGAAGTGGAAACGATAAAAGCAATGCTATGAATTAATGTTAGCTTGCCAGGATATTAGATTAAAAGTTTGTTTTAAGAAACAATGTTTCTGGCATAATGTGGGGAATGAGCTAGGCATTATAGAGAGGAAGACTAGTACCAAGAAGGGTAGGCTTCTTATTTGTAAATGGCATAATTTTCAAATAAGGAATGTTGGTTCTTCATAATTCAATATTTACAAAGTGAGTAAAATTTTCACAAAACATTTCAGTGGTTTCTTTTTGTAACTCCAGATACCTCATATTCACGTGCAGCCCTAACAGCCAATTGTGGTATTGTACCTAAGCCACAATTACTCATAAAATACATTATAATATGAAATTATCAATTTGTCTCTTTGCTCTGGTTAATCAAAACTCTTATTTTCTCAGTAAAGATGATCTCAGGTGTTAGGAAGAAAGTGAATTAATTTGCACTAAGTTAATGACTGACAACCTATTCAAAGTATCACCTCCAAAGCATGTGCATTTTCAAAGTGAAGGCTAAGTCAAGTGAATTTCTAAGTTTTAAAATCTCAGGCTTTAAAATCAACCTTGGGAAGTGGAAAAATTCAAGCAGAATGTTGTTGAATCATTTCTGACTCTGTGTGACTCCATATACATTTTAGTTTTTTTGGCAAAGTATACTAGAGTAGCTTGCAATTTTCTTCTCTAGTTCATTTTACAGATAAGGAACTGAGACAAACAAGGTTAAGTGACTCGACCATAGTCACACTATCTAATGAGTGTCTGAGGCAAGATTTGAACTTATGAGAAGAAGTCTTCCTGATTCTAAGCCAATTGTTCTGTCCACTGTGCGACTTAGCTTTCCTCAGGCAGAGTAAGGAAAAACATATCAAGTAGAGGTGCCAAAGAGAAAACAGTCCTACCAATATGAATAGAAAATGATGACCTATCGGGTCAATTTCCCTAAGCTCTTGTCATATAGGCATGATGAAGAAATGGCAATCTTTTCATTCATTGATGCTGGACACTTCTTAATGAGTTATATGTTTATTTCTAGTCTATATAACTAAAGAAAGAGATACAAAACCAGAAAGGGGTACATAAAAGAATCACTAAGATAAGAAAATATTATTAAGAATTATGAACGGAAATTGACTTATTCCACTTGAACAAAACAAAAAGGCTGGGGCACGTTTTAATAATGGAATCATTAAAGGGCAGAGTGGACTCCTATACATGTAATGGTGAAAAGCTGTTTTCCTACTATGGAGATCTTTAAAGCCATTATAGATGTTCATTTAGTTGGGACAAGTTAAAAACAGCCCTGTCCGAATATGAGGGGAATGGGTTAGAAAGTAGATTTGTGGAAGTTCTATTGATCTTTTCATGCCATATTGATGAGATAGAAAAATCACAAGATTTTTGAATAGGTATTCTTCACATTATAAAATCAAATCCATGTCAGTAATATTGACTGTAGATTTCTTTAAAGCATAATAAAGTGAACAGAACTAGTAAAACAAAATACACAATTATTAAAGGCAAAATGAAAAGACCAAAATATCCCAAACTGAATAATAATTAATTATAATGAACAAATTTGGCCCTGGTAAGGAGGTAAGAATATGTGTCTCCATCCTTTCTTTACAAAGGGGGAATTGTGGTTATGAAATATTGCATATACCATCCAAATAGGATAATTTATTTGTTGATGTAGCAGAACCTCTCTCTTCCTTTCTACCATTTTTTTTTCCTTGCAAGGGATAGCATCATGAGTGTGGGGATAATACACTCTGAAAAGAAAGTAATATAGAAACAAATTGCCAATAAAAATAAAAACAAATAAAATGAATTTTATTTTCCCACTAGCTAACATTATCAAATTGGAGCTATGTTTCTACAGGGGAAAAATGTTTTCCTCATAGATTACATTAAAAATTCATGGTGAGGAAGCTGATGAAATGTTGACCAGACTGGTAGCTTGGCTAAATATTTTAGTACTGTGAGTATTTTGGCAGGACTTTCAAAATGTTACTGAATTTTTTCAGTTCTGGGAGCTCTGCCACCATTCTCCTTTCACCCTCAGCTCTTCTCCAGACAGTAGGAATTTCTCACATGCCTGAGGATCCTCTGACTCATGAAGCTCTCAGAAGTAACTCCTCTATTCATGTTGTCTGTATATTGTAATGTTTAATGGACTCTGACTGAAATATCTCACTTCATTGGTAAATATAATAGCAATTAATCTACTTGAACCCAAAAGTTCCATAAAATTGATGATTCAAATTCTACTCTGCAAAGTATTGTCTATCTTCTCAGCCTAGAAGTCATCTCTCCCTTCTATGAACACATTGTACTTAATTCACTTTTCTTATGCATTTACTTGATTTTAATATAATAGTGGCATCTTTTTCCCTAAAAAGAGCCAGTTTGTTTTGAATCAAAGAAAAGTTCTATTCCATAAAGAAACAAATTTGCTTTCCTCAATCTACCCAAAATGATTTATTGAAGATAAAAGTGACCAACAAGGGAATTCTTTCCTATTCACGACACAAAACTGCCTCCTCAACCGATGATGGCTACTTGATCCTGAGGCCCGTTTCAATGACTAGAGATGAGTAAGGAAGGATAAAGTATTTTTGCCAATTCCAAATACCTAAAAAGAAACATGGAGTCATCTATTAACTATGATTTTGCAGGTCAGTAACTTGGAGAGTTCTGTTTACTGAATGGACAATATGAGTCAACAGGGTGTTGCAGATGCACAAAAAGACTTAGATTGAATCAAGAAGATATGTCAGGACATGGAAACTGAGGCAACTTGTGGCAAAGTGAAAAGAAGGCTGGAACCTTCAGGAAGACCTTCATCCAAATCAGACCTCCCACATTTCCTAATTGTGTGACCTTGGACAAGTCACTTAACCTCTCTTACCCCAGTTTTCTCAACTATATAATGTGTATAATAATAGCCCCTACCTCACAGGATTTTTATGAAAATCAGATGAAATATTTGTAAAAAAAAAAAAAAAGTGCTTACCACAGTGTCTGGAACATAATAGATGCTATCTAATTGCTTACTGATTTCCCTTCCTCTTTCCTCTATATTTAATGATTTCCAAAATATATTCAGAATCTTGCATTTCGTTCTGAGCCCCATCTGTTGGAAAGGATATCAGTTAACTAAAGAGTTTCCTGCAGAGGGTAAATGTGGTGATGCAGACCTTTGGGGTCATTCCATATGAGGATTATCTGAAGCGACTATGGAATCGTAGCCTGGAGAAGAGGAGGTATGGGGTCACATGATAGCTATCTTCAAGCACTTGAAGGGCTTTCCTAAAGAAGAGGGTAGTAGGATTATTCTGATGATTATATAGTGCTTCTGGGCCATAGAAGGCAAAAATAAGAGCAATAGAAGGAAGTTCGAGTTATCCAAAATTGGCATGAACTGTCTTAGAATGTAGCAGGTCTGTGCTAATTATAGTTCTGGAAGTAAGTTATGTCAAGTATGCTAAAGAGCAGTGGTTCTTAGGGTCTGTGAACACTTTTTTTTAATTTTGAAAAATGTGTTCAAATACAACTGGATTCCTATGTAGTCACAAGTATTTTATTTTATGAATTTAATACCATTATTTTGAGCTTGAGTCCATAGACTTCATCAGACTGCCAACAGAATCTATGACAATGACAACAAGGCCAAGAAACAGCAACAAAATATTAACATCCCCTGCTGTTGGTGGTAATCTTGTCCACTGACTCATTGATGGAATGGCTTACTCAGTCGCTTAAGTCTTTCTAATTGTGAGATTTTGTGATATAGATAGCAATCCCTGTGTAACTTTGTGGAAAAATTATATGCAAAATAATTAGTCATTTTGCCACCAAGGTGGTAATAAGTTTTTTTTTTCATGAATTTAACTAGGTTGATCTTCAGATAATAGACCTGGATATTCTGCACCACAAAAGTATGAGAAGAGGAATGAGAGATGTTTATCCTGTAGAAGAGAAGAATGCAAAAGAAAGAGGAAAAACAACTGTCTTTAAGTACCTAAAGGCCTGTTATATCAAAGAGACATTAGACTTGTTCTGTTTGTCTATAGAGGTCAGAACTAGGGGCAATGAATAGAAATTTTAGTGAGATAGATTTTAGCTTATTTTATGGGATACTACAGAAAACAAAACTTCCTAAGAATTAGACTTATTCAAAGCTGTCTTAGAAGATAGTGGGTTCCTTATCAATGGAGGAAATTAATTCATATTCCTGTTGAGGGTGATTCTTATCATTTGCCTCTAATATTTTACTAAATTACTGAAAAAATCATTCCAAGTTGTGAGAATTTGTACTCTATAGCTGTACGAGTTCATGACAGATGGGTAGTCTCTGAGAAATGCCCAGGTAGATGAAGCATCATGAATCAACAGTAATTTGCTCTCTTCTGAGGAAAGAAAAAAAAGTCATATGCATATTATGATATTTAAGACCCTCAGCAGCCTGTGACCATTGTACTTTTCCAAAATTATTTTCACAACAAGCTGCTTTAAGGCAATATTGAAAGATGGACAATGATGATCAAAATTGAAAAACAGGGCCAATTAATTTGTGATTCCCCTATGAAAACTTTAGCAAACAGGTATTGAAGTAGAGGCTTGTAATGTATGATGCATACTTAGAGCTGATTTGCTATTATGTATGCTAATTAGTATGATGGAAACACTAATTACACTTCTCAATGCATGCAATCAAACTTTATTAAATAAAATGTGCAAACAATGCCTTCCACTGAAAACAAACCACCAAACTGAGTATTAGAGGTTTCCATGAGTCTTTTTTTTTACCTGACACAAGTCCAGGTTCCCATTCTGCCCAGCTGGAGGCCACATGTGTCCCTACCAAGAGGTCATCTGGCAAGTTTCTGTCACTCAGTACTACCATCAAGAGCACACAGCCTATTCGAGTGTCAAGTGTGGGGAACATGGGATGCAGTCCCAGGCATTATCTAAAAGCAGACTAATAATTTGGTCTTCCTTTGAGTTTCTTACAGTTCCTGGTAATCCTAAATTGTTTATCACATAGTTTTGTCAGTAGTTTGTTACATGAACTATTGGTAGACTGGTTTATATATCTTTTCTCTCAGGGGATGCAAAGGAGGTTAAGGAACAGAAACCCCAAGGAAATGGGAACTACTCCATCATGAGTAAGGCAGAACATATATGAAAACATCTGAGCAGAGGTAATCTGCATGTTGAATGCTTTTCAACCCACACAGTTGATAGGTAAATTGAGCTTTATAGTTTATTAAGTAATATGCTACGTGGGCTCACAGAGTCAACATAGAATTTTTTTTTTCATTTTTGAAATGTGATTTCATAGCTCCTGGAGGAGAAACTGCCCTCTCACAATTCAGGTCAGCAATTGTTCTGCAATTCTTATTCTTAGAGTGTTTTCTGAGAAACTAAAAGGTTAAATGACTTGCCCAGTGTCATAGTATATGTCAGAGGCAGGAGTTGAACCCATGTTGGGCTGAGTTTGAGCCTTTCTCCTCTAAGAATGACTGCTCATTAGATATTTGCACAAAAAAAGGTTTAAATTGATGGACTTCTTGTATTTAGAATACTAATTTGATAAAACAAATACACTTAATTAATTACTGCTTGTTAACTCTTTAGACAGGGTGAGGAGAAGCTTTTGGTCTTTGGCATGAATTAGGCAAAGAGAAGCTGAAAATAGAGATCAGTAACTCCCATTGTAATTCACAGCTCCTTAAAACACACACACACACACACACACACACACACAGAAAGTTTAGTATTCAGGGGGATACAGGTAAAAGCAAATAATATTTCAACTAGGATAAAGAGATACGAGAATCTTAAAGATAGGGTTAGTGGTAAATACATTGAAAGGAATTTTAGGATGCACTTTGGAGTAACAACATGAATATAAGACTTGTTGATCTATTTCAAGTTCCCTGTATTAAAATATCTGCAATGACTAGAAGAGAAATGTCACTGAAAAAGTCAATCATGAAAATATGAAAGGAGCACATTAAACTAAAATAAAGGATACAGAAACATTACATGCAAATGAGATGTATGAGGAAAACATACACAATAATATTTCGAATTCATCTGGAGAAGCCAATAAATGGGTTCATTTGGGGAGCTAACTATAGTACTATTAAGTACATAAATATTACAGCAAAATAGAAGATAAAAATTATCCTAGGATGAATTGGGAGTTATCACAGGATAATGAAGAGTAGCACACCATCTGTTGAAAAGAGAAGATACTGAATCAACTTGAATTGCTGGTGTTGCTGTATGAAAATGAATCAAGGGTCTTGACTGCAAAAAATGAAAAGGAAACATCACTCCCCTTGAATACATCAGAACGGCACTAATTCCGAGCCCAGCTAAAAGAGAGCAAAGAGATACAGGAAGCAGCACCCTGGGGATTAAGGTTTAATTCAGAAGACACACTGAGTTTCTGGGTCGTCTATTTGTATTTTAGACAGAAAAGTCATCTCTAAATGACATAAACAGCAAGCAAAACAGGGAAAGCAGTGGCCAAGAATGAATAAAGGCATGATGTTATTCACCTGACTGAGATGAAAGTGTAAGTGAGGTGATTTATACTTGCTAAGAGATTTTCAGATGTCAGGAGGTATAGATATTCATATAATTATTTTATATTAATTTTATTTATTTTCATGTTCTCACAATCACTACCACGTAACTTAGATTATTTTCCCCTCCATGCCTTCACCTTCCCCCTCCCTCCCCAAGAGGGTGTACAATTTTATATAGGTTCTACACATATATTCCTATTAAATACATTTTCATCATAGTCGTGCTGTATAGGAATGGGAGAAATCATATAACAAACCAAAACATAATACAAAAGAAAATGATCTGCTACATTCTGTGATTGAATTCCATAGTTCTTTCTTTGGATGAGGAAGGCATTTTGCCTTAAAAGACCATTGGGAAGTTTTTTAAGTGCTTGCATTGCAATGAAATTCCAAGTCTACCGGAAAAAACTCTCCCACACTGTGGTCATTGCTGTGCACAAAGTTCTCCTGGTTCTGCTCCTTTAGCTCAGAATTAGATCATATAAGTCTTTCCAGGCCTCTCTGAAGTTTTCCTGTTCATCATTCCTTATAGTGCAATAGTATTAAATTATATTCATATACCATAATTTATTCAGTCATTCCCCAATTGATGGGCATCCCCTTGATTTCCAGTTTTTGGCAACCACAAGGAGTGCTGCTATAAATATTTTTGTACAGGTGGAACACTTTCTCACTTTTATGATCCTAGATATAGTCCTAGAAGCAATATTGCTGAGTCAAAGGGTATGCATATTTTTGTAGCCTTTTGGGCATAAACCCTCCAGAATGGCTGGATCAGCTCACAGTTCCACCAACAATGAATTAATGTTCCAACTCTCTCACATCCTCTCTAACATTTATCATCTTCCTTTTTTGTCATGTTAGTCAATCCAATAGGTGTGATGTGGTACCTCAGAGTTGTTTTGATTTGCATCTCTCTAATCAATAGTGATTTAGAGCAGTTTTTTATATGACTATTGATATTTTTAATTTCTTCTTCCAAAAACTGCCTGTTCATATCCTTTGACCATTTATCAATTGGGGAATGACTTGTATTTTTGAACAGTTGACTAAGTTCTCTATATATTCTACAAATGAGGCCTTTATCACAGACAATAGCTGCAAAACTTCTTTCCCAGTTTTCTGCATCCCTACAAATCTTGGTTGCATTGAGTTTGGTTGTGCAAAAACTTTTCAGTTTAATGTAATCAAGATTATCCATCTTGTACTTCATAATGCTTTCTATCTCTTTTTAGTCAAAAATTCTTCCCTTCTCCATAAATCTGATAAATACACTATTCCTTGCTCCACCAAATTGTCCATAGTATCAATCTTTATACCTAGATTGTGCACTCATTTGGACTTTATTCTTGTGTGTGGTGTTAGGCATTGGTCTATTCCTGGTTTATGCCACACTGTTATCCAGTTTTCCCAGCAATTTTTTGTCAGTAAGGTCTTATCCCTGAAGCTGGGGACCTTGGGTTCATCAAACAGTAACTTGCTATATTCATTGTCTACTGTGTCCTGAGTCTTGAGTACCTAGCATATTCCACTCATCTACCCTTCTGTCTCTTAGTCAATACCAAGTGATTTTGGTATTTGTTGCTTTATAATACAGTTTGAGATCTTATAGCACTGGGTCACCTTCCCTAGCATTTCTTTTCATTAGCCACCTTGATATTCTGGACCTCTTGGTCTTCCAGATGAATTTTGACATTATTTTTTCCAGCTATAGAAAATAATTACCTGATAGTTTGATTGATATGGCATTAAATAAGTAAATTATTTTAGGTAGAATTGTCATTTTTATTATATTGACTCAGCCTCCCCAAAAGGAACTGATGTTTTTCTACTTACTTAGATCTGACTTTATTTGTGAGAAAAGTGTCTTGTAATTGTGTTCATATAATCCCTGGGTTTGTTTTGGCAGGTAAACTCTCAAATATTTTATAGTGTCTACCCTAGTTTTAAATGGTATTTCTCTTTCTATCTCTTGCTATTGGGCTTTGTTACTAATATATAGAAATGCAGAAGATTTGTGTGAGTTTATTTTGTAACCTGTAACTTTGCCAAAGTTGTTTATTATTTCAAATAGTTTCTTACTTGAATCTCTGGGATTCTCTAAGTATATCATCATATCATCTGAAAAGAATGATAACTTAGTTTCTTCTTTGCCTATTCTAATTCCTTCAATTTTTTTATCTTCTCTAATTGCTAGAGCTAACATTTCTAGCACCATATTGAATAACAGTGGTGATAATGGACATCCTTGCTTCACCCCTGATTTCATTAGAAATGCATCTAACTTATCTCCATTGTGTATAATGCTTGGTGAAGGTTTTAGGTAGATACTGCATATTATTTTATGGAAAGTTTCCTTTATTTCTATGTTCTCCAGTGGTTTTAATAGGAACGGGTGTTGCATATTTTGTGAAAAGATTTTTCTGCATGTATTGAGATAATCATGTGGTTTCTGTTAGTTTTGTTGTTGATATTTTTGATAGTGACAATAGTTTTCCTAATTTTGAACCAGTCCTGCAGTCCTGGTATGAGTCTTACCTAATCATTATGTATTGTTCTCATGATAAGTTGCTGTATGTTTTTTGCTAAAATCTTATTTAAAATTTTTGCATCTGTATTCATTAAAGAAATTGGTCTAAAATTTTCTTTCTCTATTTTGTCTCTTCCTGGTTTAAATATTAAAACCATATTTGTATGATAAAAAGAATTTGGGAGTACTCCTTCTTCTGAAATTTTCCCAAATAGTCTATATATTATTGGAATTAACTGTTCTTTAAATGTTTGATAGAATTCTCTTGTAAATCCATCTGGCCCTGGAGATTTTTTTCCCTAGGGAGTTCATTGGTGGCTTGTTCAATTTCTTTTTCTGAGATGGAGTTGTTTAAGTATTCAACTTCCTCTTCTGTTAATCTGGGCAATTTAGATTTTTTAAAATACTCATCCATCTCATTTAGATTGTTGAATTTATGAGCATGAAGTTGGGAAAAGTAATTTCTAATTATTGTTTTAATTTCCTCCTCATTGGAGGTGAGTTCATTCATTTTGATTTTGGTAATATGTTTTTCTTCTTTTTTTTTAATCAAATTGATGAAAGGTTTTTTTTTTCAAATTTATTAGTTTTTTCATAAAACCAAATATTAGTTTTATTTATTAGTTCAGTAGGTTTCTTAATTCCAGGTGTATTGATCTCTTCTTTGGTTTTCAGTATTTCTAATTTGGTATTTGGTATTTACTTGGGGATTTTCAATTTGTTCTTCTTGTAGCTTTTTCACTTGCATGGCCAAGTCATGGAACTCCTCTTTCTCTATTTTATTCATTTGGCATTCAAAGATATAAAACTTCCCCTAAGAATTGCTTTTGCAATATTCCATAAGATTTTGTAGATTGTCTCATTATTGTCATTCTCTTGAATGAACTTGTTGATTGTTTCTATGATTTGTTGTTTTACCCACTCCTTCTTTAGGATTAGATTATGAGTTTCCAATTAATTTTTGGTTTATCTTTCCATGGTATTTTATTACATATAATTTTTATTGCATTATGATCTGAGAAGGATGCATTGACTATCTCTGCCTTTCTGCACTGGGTTGTGAGGTTTTTATGCCCTAGAATATGGTTAATTTTTGTATATGTGCCATGTACAACTGAAAAAAATGTATATTCCTTTCTTTCTCCATTCAAGTTTCTCCAGAGATCTATCATATCTACCTTATCCAGAGTTTTATTCACCTCCTTAACTTCTTTCTTGTTTATTTTAATGTTAGATTTATCAAATTCAAAGAGGGAGATATTGAGGACCCCACTAGTATAGTTTTGCTGTCTATTTCTTCCTGCAACAACCCCAACCTCTCCTCTAAGAATTTGAATGCTATACCACTTGGAGCATACATGTTTAGTAATGATATTGCTTCATTTTCTATGTTGCCTATTAGCAGGACATAGTTTCCTTCCTTTTCTCTTTTGATTAGTTCTATTTCTGCTTTCTTTGTGTCTGAAATTAGGATTGCTACCCCTGCTTTTTTACATCAACTGAAGCACAGTATATTCTACTCCAGCCTTTTACATTTCCTCCTTTTCAAATGTGTTTCTTGTAAACAATGTATTGTTGGATCATGACTTTTAATCCATTCTGCTATCCATCCCCGTTTTATGGGAGAGTTCATTCAATTCACATTCACAGTTATGATTACAATCTGTGTCTTTTCCTCCATCCTGTTTTCCACCATTTGTGCTTTTAGTTCTTTCATCTCCCTTCCACTGCTCAATAGAGTTTTTGCTTGACCACCACCTCCCCTCAGTCTTCCTTTCCTTCTTTTAGCCCTCCTCCCTTTTATTCCCCTTTACCCTTACTATTTTTTCCCATCTTTTAGCTTCCCCTCCCCTTTCTTCCCCTTCCCCTCCTACTGCCTATAGAGCTACTTAGATTTCTGTACTTAAGTTTATGTTCCCTCCTTGAACCAAATCAGATTAGAGTACCTCTCAAACAATGCTCCTCTCCCTTCCCTCTTTCCCTCTGCTATAATATATTGTACTTCTTCCTGTGATGTAATTTGTAATTTTCTGCTTCCTCCTTTTCACATCTCCTGTTCCAATTCCTTCACATGTTTAAATCACATTTTTATCATCATGTCACTTACTTTATACATGTTCCCTCCTTTATACTTCATTATAGATGTACAATTCTCAAGATTAACAAGTATCATCTTCCCTTATTGGGAGGTAAACAGTTTGCCTAAATTGAGTAATAAATTTTTATTTTCCCCTGTTTATGTTTTTATGCCTCTCTTGAGACCTGTTTTTGAAGACTGAATTTTCTATTGAATTCTAGCCTTTTTTTCAGGAAGGTCTGTAAATACCTTATTTTGTTGAATGTCCATCTCCTTGTCTGAAATGTTATTCTGAACTTTGCTGGGTAATTGATCCTTGGTTGTAGTCCCAGCTTCTTTGCCTTATGTAATATATTCCAATTCCTTCCATCTTTTAATGTAGAAATTGCAAGGTCCTGTGTGATCCTGATTGTAGCTCCTCAATATTTGAATGGTTTCTTTCTGACTGCTTGTACTATTTTCTCCTTCACTTGATAGTTTTGAGATTTGGCCACAATATTTCTTGGTATTTTTAGTTTAATATCCCTTTCGGGAGGTGAACAGTGGATTATTTTGATGACTATTTTGCCCTCTGGATCTAGCACTTCTGGGCAGTTTTCCTTGATGATTTCTTGGAAGATATTATTCAGAATCTTTTTCATCGTGGCTTTCTGGTAGGCCAATAATTTTTAAATTTTCTCTCCTGGATATATTTTCAAGGTCAGTAATTTTTCCACTTAGATATTTTACATTTTGTTTTATCTTTTCATTCTTTAGATTTTGTTTGACTGATTCTTGAAGCCTCATAGAGTCATTAGTTTCTACTTGCCCAATTCTAATTTTTATCAAATAGTTTTCTTCAGTTAACTTTTGCATCTCTTTTTGCTATCTGTCCTAATATTCCTTTTAAGGAATTGGTTTCTCTTGTTATTTTTTTGTACTTCCTTTTCCATTTCTTCAATTTTCCTTTTTATCAGGCTATTCTCTTCATAGAATACTTTTTTCATACTTTTAAAATCTTTGACCAATTTTTCTTTTATTCCCTTCTTCAGTTCCAAGAGAATTGTTTGTGCATTTGAGCAGTTCATAGTCCTTTTTAAAGTTTCAAATGAAAGTACAGTCTCAATACTGATCTCTTTCATATTCCTGTTTTGGTCCTTGCTCCCATAGAAAGATTCTATGGTCTTTTCCTTCCTCCTTTGCTTCTTGCTTATGATGGTGAAGCTTTGTGTGTTGTGGCCTCTGGCTCTTTCAGTTAGATGCTTTAGAACCTGGTGTTAAGCTGCTGGTGTGAGTTAGCAAAGGGCAGGTGCCTTTTTTTCTTTTTATTTTGTGTTTCCCTGAATTTGCCCTGGGGCTACCTTGTTAAGTGTGGAGGAGGGATAATCTGTTCATGGAAGATCTCCTCATCTGAGCTAAAGCAAAGAAAAGTTCAGTGCTTGGTGATCCCAGCTGCTCTATTGTCTTCCTGTTTCCCCTGGAGCACTTAGGCACACCTGGGTCCCCGTGCGAGTTACATCCCCCTGAGGGTCCTTGCATTCTAGTTCAGCTCTGCCACAGTAAGAAGAATATTCTTTAGCTATTTTTCCTAGCCTCAGGTGCTGTGAGACTCTTTGCCCCTTCTGTTGATCCCACTAATCCAGAATTTTTCTGAGGAAGTATTTCATAGTTCTTTTGAGGTCAATAAGAGAAGGGAGAGAGAGCATTTACCAATAACTTCACCTTTTTGGCTCCTGGAAGTTCAAGTAGGTGATTTACAGACTTTTAAATCTGAGGGCTGAAAGTCTGAGGAACAGCTGCATCTAATACTTGGGGCTCAGCGGCTGTCACTTGTTTGGCTCCCACTGGTCTCCTGCCCTAGGCTACCACTCTGCCTTCCACCATGTTGCTGCTGTCTCAGGCCACCCAGGGGGTTTCCTACTCAGCTGCTCCATGGCAGGATGTACTGTGCTCTGTGCTGTGAGCTCACTCCCACAGAATAGATCTTTCCTATTGACCTTCCAGTCTGTCCTGGTCTGTGAATCTGCCAGAGTCTGTTTCCTATTGGATTCTGAACTCCCCAAATTTGGTCAGATTCTCTTTTTAGAGGTATCTGAAGGAGTTTGTCTAAGAGCTTAGGTGAGTTGTTGCTCTCACTCTGCCACTTTGGCTCTGCCCTCCTCATATAATTTTTTTAACTATTTCTGTTTATTAATTTAAAGCAGGTATCTTTCTCATGACAAGCTCTATCACTGATTTATTTACAAATAGGCAATTTTGAGTTGACATTGTGGTATAGTTTAAATTGCCTTACATTTATGTTCAGAATATAACTTCCTATACTAGTGATGATTTTTCACTATATTGGATAAATTCACTATATTGGATAAGTTGCTTAGCCTTTTCATGGCTCAGTTTCTTCATCTGTAAAATAAAACAAGTGAACTAATAAATATGTAAGGTCTTTTCCAGCTGCACATATTGTGCTTGTCTTACTTTTTTCATTGCCAACTCAGTTGTAGTTCCTTGGCCACCTTCATCATGATTCCAAGGACTTTTTCATCATGCACCAAGAGACCTCTTCAAGAACCTCATCATGCTTTAAGATGGCTTTTGCTTTGGTACTTATACCTTATCAATAATACTGTTGCCCCTGGGACACTTCTTGTTAGAAGGTTGAGCAATGTGTTTATCCCCAAAGCTCCATTTAAGTAGGGCTCCCAAGCTAGTCATCTCTTCATTTCCCACTCCACTGTCCTCTTTTGGATTTCTCCCTTTTGTTTCTTTGCAGGTTGCCTCACTGCCTCCCTCCCATTTTTTAGATTCCTTTTGTGTGTTGTCTTCTCTTATTAGATTGTAAGTTCCTTGAGGGAAGGGTTTATATTTAATTTTTTTTCTTTGTATCTCTATCCCTAGTGTTTAGAGCTGTACCTGACACATAGAAGGTGCTTAGTAAATATCTATTGACCATTGCTGCAGGAAGATAATGAGTATTAATGACACCTGTGCACCTATACACTTCTGAATAGCAGTGGTCTATTTATGCGTAAACTCCTTTCAAATATGTAATTAATTTACTTTAGGGTGCTTGTTATTGAAAGCAAGAAAATCAGGAAATAGAATGGTCACTTTGATTGCTAGAGTATCAAAATCTTGTGGTTTGATTTTCTTCTTATGAAATTCTTGCAAAGTATATCAAACTGGCAAATCCTATAAGCAATAGACAAAATCACAAAATCTCAAAATTGAAAGGCCCATAGAGGTCATCTTATGTTTCTACTGAGTTCTAATTTTTCATCATCTTCTATCTCCTGGACATCTTCCCTGGGGAATCAAAAACTTAATGTTGCAAAAATGAATTCATCTCTTTCCTCCTAAATCCTCCCATACTCCAAATTTCCCATTTCCACTGACAGCTCTACCATCCTCCTATTTCCTCAGGATCATAAGCTCAGATTTGGAACCACCTCTGAATCTTACACATTATTTACCCCACAATATCAACTGCCTTTCAATCTTTCTTCCATCATATTCTCTCCTTCTCTCCACTCACACAATCACCAACCTAGTTCAGGCTCTCATAGCCTTTCACATGGACTACTCTTACACCCTCCTATTGAACTGGTCTCCCAACTTTGTTTCTCCCTTCTTCAATCCAATAGATAGATGCCAAAATAATCTCCCTAACAAACATGTCTACTGTATCACTCCTCTGAGAAAATAAAGAAATTCAAGCAAAAAACACACAGGCAAGATCCATTCAGTGGATCTCCATTGTCTCTTGAGTAAAATACATACTCAGTCTAATATTGAAATCCTGCCATAATTTGGTTTTGAGCTAGTTTTTTGCCTTATGCAGTTATTCTTTTTCACATACTGTGCAATTCTCCCAAAGTGGATTATTAGCTGTTCCCTGGATTTGATATTACATGTTCCGTCTTCCTACCTTCACGTATACTATGCTTTAAGTCTTGAATATAATTCCTTCTCATCCTTGTCTTTCTGAATTCTTATTTTTTTCCTCTTAAGGCTATTTCTTTTTTTCTTGCCTAAGAAATTTTTCCTAATATCCCTTCATTAATACTTTCTCCCTCCTCAAAAATTTAACAGATGTAGATACTTATCTGTTTAAGTATTATTTCTGATGTGAGCAGAAAGTGAGAGATTATTGGTGCACAATTGGATTGTGGTTATATGAGATTGCCGATGTCATTGAAGTTAGGGTTGTGGCATTTCTAAGATGATAAATAGAGAAAAGAACTATAGAGAGAAAATATCAGAATTATCTATTTAAATGTAGATTTGGGTAACTGGGATAGGTCCTAGAAACCTGGGGTTGTTAATTGAACAGAGACTAAAGAGCACAGGGCATCCTGCCAATGTGCAAAGTAGATTTGTGGATAAGCAACAGCGCCCCCTTGTGGGCACCATTTTTACTATTAAACAAATTCTATACACAATCACAGAGAAGGAAAGTCTGAAGGATGCTTATAATAAGGATTGATACTTACTTTGCTCATTATGGACTGAATTTCAAAGGCAAAGAATGGGAGCAGCTGCAATGAATAGAACAATATAAAGTGTAGGCAAATTGCAACTGTTCTCCCGCTCTCTCCTCCTTTCCAACATAACTAACTTCCTCTTTCAAAACTAAATCGACATTGGAAAACTGACAATAGGTTTTATATTGTAAATTCATATATTTTGTAGTTCAACTCAATAGATAACAAAGTTGTGTGTTTTAAAACTGTACTGATGGCTATGTAATAGAGAATGCCATTTTGGAACGAGCAGAAAAGGTATAAGCAGTATAACTGCTAAATTATCACTTCCACTGGAGTCTCATCGACCAGCAAAAGAAACCAGACGCAAGCATGCTACCTGCCTTCCATGGACCACTTTTAATTTTAGAATGCATAGAAACAAGAAGAAACCATTGTCTGATTATTTTTCCACATTGCTACATAAAAATTGACTTCAGATTTTAATAGACTCAGGTTTCTTAAATCAGAATCTTTTTCTTCTAGTATGGTTCAGGTCATATGGCACCTTGGTTCTAGGAAATCTTTCCTAAATACCCCTAATTAGTGCTGTCTCGCTTCTTGGAACTATCATATGCTTATCTGTTTGTATTTTATATCCTTCCAGTAGAAGAGAAAATTAAAACTTACTTCCTCATAAGGGAACCAATGCTCTTATGTTTATTGGTATCATGTATTAAACAACTAAGTTAACCTAATTAAGTCTGTCAATATTCACATTTTGTTTGTATTTTTGCATTCAGCAGAAACAAACATGTTAGCCTCCAAAGTTCACTTAAAAGTTATAATGCATAGAAACAGCAGCAGGGGAAACCACTGCCTGTTTGGCGTTCTACCCAAAAGTCATAGACAAATGGGCTTAAAATGTTAAAACAGAGCCAAAGATGTATTAAATCTGCTACTGGCTTTTTGCAGTTTCTTTTGATATTGTGTCAGATCTAATTTATTAATTCTAATACATATTCAAAAGATATAATGATGAGAGCCATTTTAGGGGAGGTGAACATTGAATAGGGACATTAGCATAACATTAGGGGTGCAAAATATTGATTAGGAATCAAGGCAAAGAGAGATACTCAACTTGTGTTTGGAGTAGTCAAGATAGGGCAAAGAAATAATAACTTCACAAAGGGGTGTGTTCATGAGTATATGTGTGTGTGTATGTGTGTTATGTGCATATGTGTGAGTGTGCTGTGTGTATGTTTAATGTCATCTCTGTTCCAAATGGTTTGCAAAAGTCCACATTTGAAGCTGAATGTTCAGTATGGAATCTCGTTTGTGTACTTGGTAGGTGAGAGTTCAGAAATTACTTGACAGACGTTACTATTTAGATCCTAATGTTGGTACCAGTCATGGAAAATGCAAAAAAAAAATATTTCATTCTTTTATTGGTCAAACAACTATATGGCTAATGGAAAGAATATATAATAAAATATTTATGAATAATTTGGATAGATATCACAATGTCCATAGCCTATTTCTATTAGTTCAGTATTTTTAAGAAGATTGGTCATCAAGATTCTAAGTAAATAGCATATTAAAAATAGTACATTAGTAGTGAACTGGCAAACTACTAAAAGCAGAAATTAATTTTTTTAAAAGTATGAACAAGAAGAGACAGCAGACATCCTGAGAGAAAAGAAATTAAAAAAAATATATAATGGCAGTGGTGTCCACCTTTCTCACAGAGTGTATAGATACCTACTCACTCTTTGATCTGGTTTGAACTTGCACTCAGCTAGTGGTGCAATGGATGGACTGCTGGGCCTTGAATCGGAAAGATTTGAGTTCAAATTTGGTCTCAGACATTTATTCGCTGTGTCATCCTGGGTGAAACGTTTAACCTCTGATTGTCAGTGTGCCCTCAACTATAAAATGGCCACAAGAATGGCACCTGCTTCCCAGGATTGTTGTGAAGCTCAAGTGAGATAATATTTGTAAATGTTCTTAGCATAAGTCTGGCACGTAATAGATATTCTATAACTGTTTATGTCTTTTCCTTCTCATGTTCTAAGAAAAGGGCAACCATCATATGACTATATGGCAAATCTCTTAGGTTTATGGTGTGAACCTCTTTAGGGGAAATTTACTATCCCTGCTTACCACTTTAGCTCTCAAGCCCCTACTAATGCGCTTCCATTTAAACTACCCATCTCTTCCCAATGATTATACATTTAGATATTAATCATAAGACAACTAATAATGTAAGTACTTTTATAATAAACCATATGTAGTAATAATAAATACATCACAATCCATGTATAAAATTGAGTCACACTCTCCCACCCATGCACTCAGTATTTATGGGTGAGAGTGAGTGAGCACGCACTTAAGAGAACTTAACATTTGTTCTTATTCCTAACAGGAAATCAAATATCATTTGCATGGAACAATTCACAGTTGTGGACCGCAAACTTTTGTGTCATTTGTCTATTCAAGAACACAAGCTTTTCTGTTTTTATAAGCTCTTGAAACTTTCAACTTTTCTATCTTCTTTTCAATCTTTAAAAGTATGCCAAGAAAAAGTGTCATTCTATTGAATTAACTCTCAGTTCCTTTTAAGCCATAGAACTATAGAGTTCATAAAGCTAAATCTTTCAGGCAATATAGAGAGTCCTGCACTGATGTTTACTGACTTGGATGTTAAACCATCCCATCAGTTTACAGTAAACATGACTTCATAGAAAGCAGTTGAAATAAACAATCTTTTACCTTCCTAGTTGGTCTCCTTGCCTCTGGGCCTTTATCATTCCAGTTTAATCTGTGTACTGCTTCCAAAGGAATTTTTCTTAAATACAAATCAGATCATGTGACTTCCTGATGAAAGAAACTCCAATGTCTTTCTATCAGCTCTAGAATACAATATAAATTCTCTTATTTAGCTTTAAAATCATTATATAATCTGTCCAAAATTACCTTTCTGGGTTCATTGTACATTACAACCATAGTTTGAGATCCAGTCAACTGTCCTCTTTCCTTTTTTCATTCCAGTCATGCAATTTTCCATGTTTGTGCCTTTGCACTGTCTTCTCAGGACTAGAAAGCATTTCCCTCTGTTTCACAGAGCCCATCCCTGGACTCTGGTGGTGCCCTTAAGCATCATCTTCTATATGAAACCTTTCCTGATCTCAGAGAATCCTAGTGTTCCCACTCTCAAATGATTTTCTATTTTAGAACTTCCTTATATTTTAAAACTTCCTACAGGTACATAGATACACAAATGTATACAACATATATATATATATATATATATACATATATATATACACGTATCTATGTATATATCTATGTATATTTGTATGTGAACTATATTATATATATAAATTAACTTTAAATTTATACTGCATATATGTTATATATTATATATATATATACTATCTTTATCTATATTTCTCTGTATATGTCTATATAATAGGTAGTGGTCTTTCCCTCTTGAATGTAATTTTATTGCGATAGGGATTATTTAATTCTTTGTAATTTTATCTCCAGAAGCCAGAACATGTTAGATGCTTATAGTTTATTGAATAATTCTTCCTTCCAGTTTTGCTTCTCAAACCAGTGAAAAGCTTCAGAGATCAATCAGTACTTATGAGAGCCTTCAATTCTCTAAACGTTTTGATGATGTTGAAGGGGCATATCTGAATTGAAGCTTTCTTCAAATGACCTCATGTGTCTCTTCCATAATCAAGGACCTTATCCCTTCACCTGCAGTTCTGAGAACACTGGGTATCCTTTCCTTCTTTGGATCTTTCCTCTCCTACTCACTTCTGATCACGTTAGCCAGACTTCTTCAAAGTACATTCTTAATGAATGGCTAAAATCTGTACCTCCTGTATTGAATGACTCACTTTCACTTAGGAGGAAAAAATTCAGCAAATCTCTGTTATGACATGAGCAGTCTATTCCAGCCATTTATTAACTCTCCACAATCTATGTCTTTGAAAACTGTGTTTCTCTGCACTGAATTAATATCAGTTTTGTTAAAACAATTTCCTGAAATTTAAGTTCTTTCTCTGACCACTTAAATTATAAAACTGTTTACATATAAAAGCAATTATTCAACGTTGTTTACAACATGGTTTAAGCCTTTATAGTAAAACTGCAGTTCGTTTTTTGCCCCCAATTGATCTTATCATATTTGAAAGGTGTGTTTCTTTATTCATATATTTCAGTTGGGTTTATTTTTTGTTTGTTTGCTTACTTTTTGTTTTTGCTTTGTTTTGTTGTTTAAGTCACAGTTCTTTGCCTAGCAAAGTTAGGTGGTACGGTGGATAGAGTGCTGTGTCTGGAGTCTGGAAAACTCATCTTCCTGAAATCAGATATGACTTCAGACACATTACAAGCTATGTGACTCTAGGCAAATCATTTAAACCTGTTTGCCTCGGGTCCTCATCTATAAAATGAGCTGGAAAAGGAAATGACAAACCATTCCAGTATCTTTGCCATGAAAATCCCAAATAGTGTCACATAGAGTTGGACACTCCTGAAATGACAGAACAATGACAAAATCTTTGCCTACTTCTTCCAGGTACCAAATTGTTAAATTATGAAAGGTTAATACCTTATGTAATTCATTGTTTGGTTTAATTACTTTTCTTTATGCGTTTTTCTATCTCTTTCAATATTAAACTGATCTATATGAAAGATCAGTTCTTTAAAGTCTTTGTACATTGCCACTAAAATAGATAAAAGGAATCAGAAAAATAGTATAACACACCTCAATAAACCCTGACTGTATGACTATGTCATAGGACTTTAGGATAGCCAATAATTATAATGTTTCAGTTCAATAAAGTGAATATTTATCAAGTGCCTTGGTTACAGTAATGGACTGGTCCCTGGGGGAAATACAGTATAAGATATGATTACTCTTTTCATGAAAGTGTTTTTGAGTCATTTAAAAAGTATCAATTATGTAGTAGAAAAAATCACAGAAATGTCTGATGATTTGTTTGTTTTTTTTTTTAATTAAATGCTTCACTTTTATTATAGAACCCAAAATACAAAACTCATTCCAAGGCTTCCATTTAGATTGACATCACTGAATATGGTCCATTTTCTCACTATTCTGGTGGTGGTCATCACAGAATTACCTGATTAATGACTTATGTCTTGATATGCTTCCTTCCCAACAAGAATATTTTGCCTACAGTGGATTTCAAAAGCTTATCAAAGTTGAAGTTAACAGAATCCAGCTTTCTTCCATAATCACCTCAAGCCACCCTTTTAAAGAATGGTTACCATTCTCATGTATGTTAAGCAATAGAGTCTTTTACAAGCTGTATTCAATTGATAACTCAACCCACATAAATTAAAAATTCTATTCTATTGACAGCTCATACACAGGAAAAATGTACAACACTCGTGATTTTTTTTCTTCAACTTTACCCCTTCTTCCACAAGCCACCTTAAGTAAGGTATACTACTTAGCTAGTGTGAAAACTTTTAGCTTAACTGTCTTAAATTAGATATACTCACCCCTCTTAACTGTATTTACCAAGTTGTGACCAGTCATCTTAACAGGAGCACAAAGTTTTTAACCTGTCCAGCCCCTAGCTTTACTTTGTGAAATGTATGACTCAGATGTATCTTACTGATATGCTTGAAATACATTTTTAAAACAACCAGTCATAAAAACGTGAAGGCCATTTAAACAGTAACATGGTACACATCTACCACAGACCTTACAAAACAGGTTTTAAAATGCTTATTGTAAACAAGGGATAAGAGCTCACTTGCTTAGATATTTGAAATACAACTTTATTATGATCTAAACGAAAAAGGAATGGGAATGACAGTAACAAACAAGATTCACCACTGAATATTGTGATGGGACTGCAGCAGTCTTATATTTGAAACTCAAGGGGACGTAATTGCGATCCAAAACAGCTAAATACGCAGGTCCAAAATATGAATTATATATTTTTTAAACTGCCACGTTCACTCCGAAGCCCATTCATTTCCTTCAGCATCCCAAAGATTAAAGCACATGTTCTGCTCAGCTATATAATAAAGTGGCAAACACGCTACACCACTGACATCACAGGACAGTTGCCTATAAAACTAGACCTCTGACGCTGGGCTCTAGCTTCATTCCTTTACAGGTCATCATCTTCATCAGGGAGCGCAGTTGTCTGACCAATCTGTAAGTCCTGCTCATACTGTGCGGCCAGTGCTAGATCCATGACAACCTCTGGAGGTGCAAGAGCAGGCATGGCAACAAACTCCAAATTAGGGTCTCCAATAAGTTTTCTAGCAAGCCAAAGGAAGGGCTTCTCAAAGTTGTAGTTACTTTTGGCTGAGATGTCGTAGTACTGGAGATTCTTCTTCCTATGGAAGACAATTGATTTCGCCTTGACTTTTCTGTCCTTAATATCCACTTTGTTGCCACACAACACTATAAGGATATTTTCACATACTCGTACCAGATCTCTATGCCAGTTAGGTACATTCTTGTAAGTAACTCTTGATGTTACATCAAACATTATAATGGCACACTGAGCTTGGATGTAATAACCATCTCTCAGACCACCAAATTTCTCTTGGCCAGCTGTATCCCATATGTTGAATTTAATAGGACGTCTGTTAGTATGGAACACGAGAGGATGGACCTCAACACCCAGGGTGGCTACATACTTCTTCTCAAATTCACCAGTCAAGTGATGTTTTACAAATGTGGTTTTCCCAGTACCTCCATCTCCAACTAATACAAGTTTGAACTGCACTTGGGGTTCTCCTTGGGCGGCCATCGCGATGGTTCTTCCAGAAGCGTCTCTGTCTCCACCTGACTGAACCTGATGATTTGTTATTTCTAAAGTTCAACCAATAGTAATCTAGTGCTTTAAAATTCAAGTATCTAAGTATGATTTATGCAACTTTTCTTACTGTTTGAAAAGCATCATGTTTGCTATTTTTAAAATTGTAAAGATAATTTCCCCCCATGGAGGAGTTATGTTTAGAGGGTAGTGTGTTAGAGGGTATTTGAGGGGACTAATAATGGTAGTCCTCCACTGAGGGTCTATTCCTATTTAGTATGATGTTGTGGTGGTGCCAATGGGTTATTTTTTTTTTTAATTTAAAAACATTTAATACAGAATTTATTTATTTTTCAGTTCTTAATACTCATTTCCACAAGAATTTGAATTCAAAAGCTTCTCCCCATCTCTCCCTACTCTCCACCCCAGGATAGCATACACACCATTCACCCCTTCCTCCAATCTATCTTCTCTTCTATTATCCCCCCTTCTTCCTACACCCTTCTATTTTCCTGTAGGGCAAAATATATTTCTATACTTAATTGCCTGTATAGCTTATTTGATAGTTGCTCACTAAAACAATTTTTAACACTCATTCTTAAAACTTTGAGTTCCATATTCTCTCACTCCTCTCCATGTTCTCACTGAGAAAACAAGCAATTTAACATAGGTTATCTGAGTGAAACAATGCAAAGCACTTCTATAATATTTATGTTGTAAAAGAGTAACCGTGTTTCTTTCTATCCTATCCTTCCCTTCATTTATTTCATTCTCTCCTTTGGCCTGTCCTCCACCAATGATGTTTCCTTCTGATTCCCCTTTCCCCAATTTGCTTTCCCTTCTATTATCTTCCCTCTCCTATCCCCTTCCATGTTGCCCTCCTGCAGTGTAAAATAGATTTCCATATCCAACTGAGTGTGTGTTATATCTGCCAAATCCCACGAGAGTAAGACTCAAATTCCTTTCGCCTCCTCCATCTTCCCCTCAATTATAGAAGCTCTTTCTTCCCTCTTGTATGTGAGATGATTTGCAATATTATACCTTTCTCTTTCTCTTGCTCTTAGTATATTCCATTTAACAAGAAATTTTATTTTTTTAGGTATTCTTCCTTCATATTCAGCTCACCCTGTGCCCTCTATGTGTGTATCTGTCTGTCTGTCTATCTATCTATCTATCTATCTATCCACACATACATACATATATACACATGTACATATACGTGCCTACACATATATAACATATGCATACACATACATACCTACATATATAGCTAACTCCCTCTAACTACCCTAATACTAAAAAAGGTCTCATGAGTTACAAATAACTTCTCTCTATGTAGAAATGTAACCAGTTCAACTTTAATGACTTCCTTAAAGCTTCTCATTCCTGTTTACCTTTTCATGCTGAACTGTTTACATTTCTACATGGAATGATAATATTTGTAACTTTTGAGACTTTTCTCAGTATTAGAGTAGTTAGGGGAATTATATACAGATAGAGAGTGCAAGGTGAGTTGAATATGAAGGGATGATATCTAAAAAGAAATAAAATTAAGGGGTGAGAGGCATATATTGGGAGGAGAAAGGGAGAAATAGAATGAGGTAAATTATCTCTCACATAAAAGGCAAGAAAAAGCTTTTTCAATGGACAAGAAGAAAGGGCAGTGAGAGGGAAAGAGTGAAACTTACTTTCATTGGATTTAGTTTAAGAAGGCAATGACATGCACACTCAATTTAGTATGAAAATCTATCTTACACTACAGGAAAGTAGGGGGGAATGGATTAAGTGGGAGATGAGTGGGGAAATGATAGAAGGGAGAGTTAATGGGAGAAGAGAGTAATTAGAAGTAAATGCTTTTGAGAAGGGACAGGGTCAAAAGAGAGAAAAGAATAAGTGGGATACAGGAAAGGATGGAGGGAAATATAGTTAGTCTCTCACAACATGATTGCTATAGAAGTGTTTTGCATGATTATACATGTGTAACCTATATTGAATTGCTTGCATTCTCAATGGTGGTGGATAGGGAGTGAGAAAGGGAGAGAAGTTAAATTCACAGTTATAAAAACAAATATTAAAAATTGTTTTTACATTTAAATAGGAAACAAGATATACAGTCTTTATTCAGGGTATAAAAGTCTATCTTGCCCTACAAGAAAATAGAGGGCAAGTGGATAAGAGAAGGGAGGGATATGATAGAAAGGAGGGCAGAATGTGAGAAGGGGTAATCAGAAGGTACATAGTCTTGGGGAGGGTAGAGGGGAGAGATGGAGAGAAAATTTGGAAGCCAAAATCTTGTGGAAGTGAAGTTGAATACTAAAATTATTAATTAATTAATTTGGAAAAAGAAAAAAACATTCAGCTTCTCAGGACTATAGGAAAAACTTTAAGACTATATGGTAGTAAGAAAATATCAATGTGCATTGATAAAGAAAGTTTCCAGGAGTTTCCTGTATTCAGTAAAATCACAAATCTAGTCTCTATCTCTATTTTCAAAGCATCATACTATAATGGCAAGAATACTAAACTAGGATTCAGTATGATGGTATTTCATTTTCAGCTCTGCAACCTGCTATCCTTTGGTCTTTAAATACATCAGTTGACTGTTATGAGTATCAGGTTCCTTATCTGTAGAATTTGGATTATAATATTGTTCTACCTGCCTTTCAGGCTATCATTAGGAAAGTGTTTTGTAGTGTAAGTTTAAAAATATATGTGAGCTACTTGAGACCATGCTTCATGGAGCTAGGACCGAGATACTCCTTTTAGAGTCTAGCAATCCCAGGGTAACTTTGAGTCACCCCCATCCTGTTGAATAGCAAATTATTGATAGCAACATTTATCTGAGGGAAAGAATTTTCTTTCTTGTCTTCACCCCCCCCACACACTCAGCTTCTGCCCAGTTGATTAGAAGGCTATATGTGACTGTGATTAGACTAAAGAATAAGAGCCCAGGCACAGAAGGGAATTTTGGGTGTGATGATTAGATTGGCAATGGAGAAATGGACTAGGAATAGAGATCGAAAGAAAGAGAAAGACAAAGGCAGAGCCTGAAAGAGAGGGGAAAGGAGAAACAAAAAAGAGGCAGATTAGAGAAGGAAGGAGGCACCAAATGACACAAAGAAAAAGAGAGACAGAAAGAGAGACACAGAGAAAGAGAGATTTGGATGGAGAGAAGAGACACAGACAGAGACTTTGAGATGGAGAGATTACTGAAAATGCATTCTTTTGCTGGCAATGACAGAGCTAAAAAGTGATTGATGCAGTTGATGATAATAAGCAAAGCACAAAATTTCCCAAACAAAAACTCCACAGATTTCCAGTAAAATTGTTCTATCTCCATCTGACCTATACAAAATACAAGTCATCTCCCTTTCCAAGAGTGGGTTCCCTGGGGAGAGATTTACATTTCACTGTTCTTCTTTTTCTGTTAAGAATTATCCAGAGATCCAACATCCTTGCCATGAATGGCAACTATTTTTTTGAAAGCCATATGTGGGAAAATGGAAATCAATATTTCAAAAGCCTATCTATTCTTTCAAAGAACAAGGTTCTTTTTAAGGACTGAGGCAGGATATGCTTTCTATAATACTTCAGCCCTAAGAGGCAGAAAGTCTTCCCTTTTTGCTTACATTCCACCAAGAGAAAGCAAATAAACAACAGAAACCTGAATTCATGAATATCAGATAGTGATTCTTTCAGGAAACTAAAAATACAGGGAAATATGTATTCATTCATTCATGATGTATTCATTCATCCATTTATGTTCATGTATTTATCTATCTATTGATTAATTTAGTTATTCATTCATTTGTTTGTTATTTATGTATTTATTTGGGTCAAAACCATAAGAGTTCAGGATGTAGAATGAGCTGCAGAGCATGTGATTGAAGCTTGACTTAGTCAAACAGCAAGTATTTATTCAGGGCCTCCCATGAGCCAGGAACTTAAGTGGGCTCTGTTGCTGCAAATATGTTGAAGGGAGCAATCATTCCTCACCAGAAGCCTATATCTATCTTCCCTGCATTATTGTGGTCCACCACACATTTATTAAAAACAACAACTTAGAATGCAAAAACAAAACAAAAATATCAGTACAAGTGTAGACATCAAATCAATGAGATATAAGGATAAGCAATGAAAATTCACCCGTGTGGCAGAAACTGAAGATAATCATTTGTCATGTCAATATGCCAAAGTTTCAACTGCTCAGGATTATATTTAGATCAGGGAAAGCAACATTTTTTGCTTACAACTGCGTGGCTGTTGGAATTGACTCTTGTCTTCAAACCTCTGTCCCCACACTTCTATCTCGTAGGATCCTTAAATAAAAAAAACTACACTTCTCATCAGTATCCTTGCCAATATGGAACTATATAAAACTAATTCCATAAAGAAAATATGATTTTATGGTGAAAACAGGATTCCTCTAACATCTAAACAAAAGGTTTACCTTCAGCTGCCTCCTACATTTTAGAAGATTAGTAACAACCAAGAATGAGGAGGCTAGTGGGGTAAGGGAGAGACCATACAGAAGTGCTTGAAAAAACTGGAACTGTGTAAGGGGAAAGGAGAAAATGTAGGGAGGACAAGGTCACTTTCTTAAAGTGTATGAGGAATTTTCATGCGGAGAGGGGATTGTAATTGTTCTCTATGTCCCTAGAAGGCAGAAGTAAAAAAAGATAGAAGAAGCTAAGGTCAGACAGATTTCCATGTAAGGGAAATCTTATTTGAAATGATTCATGTGTAGAATATCCTGCCTCAGAAAGTAGTAGATTTCCCCTTCATTGCAGGTCATCAAAGTTTGGATGACCATTTGTAAAGAATATTGTAGAAAGGAGTCTTTTCAGGTGTGGATTATCAGTGGTTCTCAATCATTTTTGTCTCAAGACCAATTAGGAACTTAAAAATTATCAAATACTTCTTTTCACTTTAAGTTTTTCGGTACATCAAAGATCTTTTGTTTACATAGATTATGTCTAGCTACACTGAACATGTTAGAAATTAAAACTGATAATTAAAAATATTAATGCATTTAAAAACTACATTAATTAATCCATTACATGTTAATGTAACTTAATAATATTCATGAAAAAATAGGTCCATTTTCCAAGACAAAAATAGTTAGTAAAGTGGCATTGTTTTAAATATCTTTGCATACTTCTTTATTGTTTGAATTAAATAGAATAGATTCTCATATTTACTCCTGAATTCAGTTTGGTACAATACGTTCTTTTGGTTGAAATATATGAAGAAAATCTGGCCACTTGCACATCTGTATTTGGAAAAGGGAGGAATATTTTAATAGGCAAATTATTTCTTGGAATAATTATTGATCTTATGAACCTCCTGAAAGGGTCTCAAGAACCTCCAACCTTATTGGACCCCACTTAATTAAATGATCTCTGAAGTGCCTTTTATTGTTCTTTTTTTCCTCTTCATTTTGATGTGCCTTCCTCACTGTCATCTAGAATATCTGAACATTCACAAGATTTACCTTCTAGCTAGACTTCAAAATTATCTCCTCTTCTCCCATGACATTACAATTCCTACCTTGACACCTATCAAATTTCAAAGAAGAAAGAAATATGTACAATGAATGACAGATAACATTTTCAATGTTGACCCTCAAAGAATTACTGATAGGTTCATAAATTCAAAAGAATGAAATTCCAATAATAAAATTTCAGACAATAGGACAAATATGTAGATGATCTATTTTGGAAGATATAACTTTTTAAAAACTCTTCAATTTCTTCCATCCATGAGATTACATATTATTTCATGTGACCTCAAATTGAAATGTTGGTTTTACTAATGTGGAGCAAGGAAGGAAGGAAGGAAGGAAGGGAGAGAGAAGGAGAAAGAGGGAGAGAAACAGAAAAAAAGGAAGAAAGAAAGAAAGTCTGTGTAGTGGTTAAGTGACTTTCAATCAGTGATCTCAGCAAAGTTTTCAGTGTTCAAGTCTCACAGAAGCTCCATTTTAAAAAAAAAAAACAACTTTTCAAGCAATATTCATTCAATTTTATTTAATACTGAAATTGTCTTTGAGTGATCATAAGTATTTCTCAGATTTGAGTAGAGTTTGTTTATCAATATGATATACAAAATACCATTGAAGTATAAACTATGGTCTATATTACTATATATAAACTTTTGAATATTTAAAAAAATTATTAAAACATTTGTTTCACATGGGCATTACAGAGGTTGATCTACAAGAGTCAGATCTTCCTTTTGACAGAAATTGCCCTGTTTTTACTCTGCCCCATCTGTTGACTTAGAGTTATATTTATGCTTAACTTCCAGAGAAACTAATAATCTATACCAAAGAAAACAATTGATCTTTTCTCCTATAATTGAATTTTTTTTTTTCTGATGGAGAAGGGGCACTATTACAACATAATACTGAACTAAGAGATAAGCAATCTGGCATATTCATCAGTCTCTACCAGTAAATAGTTGAATAACTTGGCACCTCTTAGGACTTATTTCTTCATATGTAAAATAAGGGAGTTTCCTTGTTTTCGAAGGTAGTTTCCAACTCCCAAATTCTTTGATTCTTTATGTCACTTCAGAAGTCAGAATAATCGTCAGAGTTCAAATTTGTGGTTTAAGTTTAAGTACTGACGAACAGTGAAGAAGTCTGCGTGATATTTGCATTCACCAATTCACGGGAAATTCCCAGTTTAAGAAATAAGATTAGAATATGCACTGTTACAAGAGCAATGAACAGAATACTAAGTCAGCTGTATTTCTGACCCAGTTTATGTCTCCTAAAGGCAAGTGTGATGAGTGCAGTCATGTGTTTAAGGCCACTGCCTGAACCAAAAATAAAATTAGAAAATTGGTAGCTTTATCTTTTTTATTCAGCTGATATAATAAACTACAATGCATTAACACACATGGCACCAAGCATAGTGCTAGATATTGGTCAAAAGAATATGATCAACTGGACACAGAATGTGATGTGTAATTGAATTCTCTATATCATTATCATTGCATCATTGTTTAAGTAGTAAGAAGTAGGTTATCTGGAATAATACTTTGCATTTCAGAAAATGGGAATTTTCTTATAAATTTGCTATTGGAGATCAAAGATAACAGTTTGCTTTAAGATTTCCCTGAATGATGGAATTCCCCTGGCAAAGAAACTTTTGGGAAGAGGAGTTGGGGTTTTTGAGAGAAGAGCGGCAGGTGGGGCTGACTTGTGAGCTCTTTAGCCTTTTTGTTGTCCTAGTTCTATGCTGTTTGCTTCCAAGCTAAGATATGTTCCCTAGATTTAGAATGTGGTTTTGCCCTTCATCCCCACTGCCTTTTTTTTAGTCCCATGCAGGGGAAAAAAGCCATTTATGTATCTTCAAATGTTCTAAAATTTTCAAAAAGAATAGATAATATAAAAATAAGACAAAGCTTCAAAAACATTTTAGCAATGTGTGAGTGGAGGGGGAAGAAGTTGATGAGTACAGGTCTTAAAGTTTTCCAAAGGTTTCCAAAGTTGATCCTGTTATAAATTAAAAACTTTCCCTAAGATTCAATCCCATCCAATGAATATTTATTAAAATAGTTTATTTTGTGTCAGGCACTGTGCTAATAAGTGCAGTTACAAAACTACAAATAAAACAGTTTCTGCATTGTAACTGAGGACTGCTGCTGTGAATGATTTTAAGGATCTAATCACATGGTAAAATGAACTCTCTGTTTAGCAATAAGCTAAACATCATCCAATAAAGTAAAGCATAACATTCATAGCAACATCCTTAAGGAAAACATAACATCTAATACATATATGTGTCTCATAACACTCAATATGTCATATGGTGCATATCATATAACATTACATCCCCAAAGTCAGGGAATCCCAGGGTAGGGTCTTCCCTAGTAAGACACATCCTTAAGGCATAGCAGAAAATACCACACCATCCACCCCTAGGTCACCATAAGAACAATCTCCTCAATCAATACACAGTGTCCAGTAAAGTCCTCTCTCATCTTGAATCTAGGCTGACATCTCCCATACCATTTTACTATTATACCTCAAAGTCCTGCGGCAACAGACAAGTGATGAAGCAGCAGGTGCAGATACACCAGGAGCTGTAGTCACAACCCTGTACACAGACATTCCAAGCTATAAGGCCATTTCCCACTGGAAGCAGCAGTGAGACTCAGCAGCAACTTGGTTGTCTGAGCAGCCTTTTAGGGATTGCACTGCTCAGCTCCTGATGTGAGGAAGGGGGATAAATAAGGTGGCTGAAAACTGCCTGTTTACACAACCCTGGCCTGATTATCTCAGCATGCGGGGAATCCCACTCTGCAGTTGAAATGAAAAAGAAATGTACAAAATGTACAAAAACCTGTACAAAGATGGTTCCATTCACCATCGGCACATGGAATACACGCACATTTATAGACAACACAAAATCCAGTAGACCTGAAAGACAAACTGCTCTTGTTGCAAGAGAACTCAAAAGATATCACATCCAAATAGCATCCCTGAGTGAAACAAGGCTGACAAATGGAGGCCAGCTTACTGAAGTTGAAGCTGGAAATACATTTTTCTAGAGTGGCCGCAGTGAAGAGGAGTGCCAGGAAACTGGCATAGGTTTTGCAGTCAAAACTAATCTAGTCAGCAAGCTGGTATGCCTGCCAAAAGGAGTGAATGACAGGCTCATGACAATGCGATTACCACTCGCAGGAAAACATCATGCCACCATCATCAGTGTCTGTGCTCCCACCATGATGAACCCTGATGAGGTCAAGGAAAACTTTTATGAAGACTTAGAGAGCCTTATCATCAGTGTGCCAAAAGAAGACAAGTTTATCATTCTCGATGACTTTAATGCTAGTATAGGCTCAGATTACCAGACTTGGAAGGGAATCTTAGGAGGAATGGAGTTGGAAACAGCAACAGCAATGGTCATTTTTTTCGGAAAACTTGTACATCTCATGACCTCCTCATCACCAACACTGTTTGTTTTCCTATTACCTAAGAACAATAAAACTTCATGGATACACCCTTGCAGCAAACATTGGCATCTAACAGACTATGTGATTGTAAGGGGAAGAGACAGACAAGGTGTGAGAGTGCTGGACTGATGATAGACTTATCCTTTCCAAGCTAAATACTCACATTCATCAGAAGAACTTCCCCAAGGCAAAATGACTACCAGAAGAATTAATGTCCACAAATTAGAGCTCTTCTCTGAGCGTGAACAGTTTGTTGCGAACTTGGAGGGAAAGTTGAGCAACAATGGAGAGTGGGCAACTTCCAGAGATTTGGTGTACAACGCTGCATTTGCTCATCTGAGTCAGAATACTTGTAAACACCAACACTGGCTTGATGAAAATGATGGGGAAATTCAAATGGTACTAAATGAAAATAAGAACTTCACAGGATTTACCAGCAGAAGAGTTCATCTCTAGGAAGACAACATTTAATTCCATCAAAAACAAAATACAAGCACAACTTAGAAAGATGAAGGATTTTTGGCTCAGTAAGAAGGCAGATGAAATTCAATTTTATGCCGATAGTAACAATCCAAAGCACTTTTATAATTCCCTTGAAAGCTATTTATGGACCAAAAATCTATAGTGCATCACAACTACTCAGTGTCGAAGGAGCCACATTAATTAGTGCTAAGGACATGATCCCAGGGAGAGGGGCTGAACGCTTCCATAATGTTCGCAACAGACCATCATTAATCAGTGCTGAGGCTGTTGACCATTTACCTCAGGTTGAAGTCAATCCCTCCTTAGCTGAACTTCCAACTGAAGAAGAGGTTTTGAGGGCCATTAGGCTCCTTTCATGTGGCAAAGTACCTGGTACTGATTCTATTCCAGCTGAGATTTACAAGGTAGAAGAACCATTGCTCATGTGAAAGCTGACTGAAATTTTCCAAGAGGAAATTTTCCAAAAGGCAAGAGGAGGTTATCCCTCAGGAGTTCAAGGATGTCTCTATTGTTCATCTCTATAAAGGTAAAGGGAACAGATTGTCCTATGGCAATCAGTGGAGGGTCTCTCTCTTAGTCATTGTTGGAAAGATTCTCGCTAGAGTCTTCCTTAATAGGCTAATACTTCACCTGAAAGATGGTCATATACTTCAGAGCATGCGTGGCTTCAGAAAGGTCCAAGGAATAGTTAGTATGGTTTTTGCTGCCCAACAACTCCAGGAGAAATGCCAGGAGCAGAACAGAGGTCTATACACAATGTTTGTAGATCTGACCAGGGACTTTGACACTGTAAGTCATGAGAGCTTATGGAAAATTATGTCAAAATTTGGTTGCCCAGAAAAGTTCATCAGCATTGTACATTAATTTCATAATGGCATGTTTGCCTGGATTCTGGATAGTGGAAAATGCTCTTTTGCCTTCCCAGTCACCAATGGAGTGAAACAGGGCTTTGTATTTGCTCCCATGCTTTTTAGCATGATGTTTTCAGCCATGTTGTCAAATGCTTTCAATGAGGATGAACATGGCATCAAGGTCAAATACTATACTGATGCTAAGTCCTTCAATTTGAAAATGCTACATGTCAAGACAAAGTGGAAGGAGTGTTGGTGCATGATTTTCTCTTTGCAGAAAATTGCGTGCTCAATGCAGCGTCTGAAGCTGAGGTGCAACAAAATATAGATCAATGCTCTCTGTGCTAATTTTGACCTAATAATTAATGCCAAGAAAACACAAATGCTCCATCAGCCACCAGCACATCACCCATGCATGGAACCATCAGTTAAAACAAGTGGAGAGGTTTTGAATGCTGCGGATTAGTTCATTTACCTTGATAGTGTACTTTCCAAGGATGTATATGTTGAAAATGAGGTTGATGCACACATTGCCAAAGCTAGCTCAGTGTTTAGGAGGCTCCAAAGAAAAGTTTGGGGGAGAAGAGGTATTAGACTGACTACCAAACTGAAGGTCTATGGAGCTGTTGTGCTGTTGTATGACTGTGAAACATGGACAGTCTACCAGTGCCATGCCAGGAAACTGAATTGCTTTCATTTGAACTGTCTTAGGAAGATTCTGAAGATCACTTGGCAGAATAAGGTACCAGACACTGAAGTCCTTGCTTGAGCTGAACTGCCAAGCATTCAAACTATGCTTCACAGAGTGCAATTTCGATGGGCTGGTCATGTTGTTTGAATGTAAAATGTATGCTTACCAAAAAGATTATTTTATGGAGAACTCGTATAGGGCAGGTGATGACATGGTGGTGAGAAGAAGCAATACAAGGATACTTTCGAGGTCTCTCTCAACAACTTTGGATTTGATTTACATTTACATTTACTTTGTGCTGTCTCAATTATGTTTTGCTCATGTGTTGTCCTATGCCAGTATCTCACATGTTTGTAGTGGTTTTTCCTCTCTCCCATTCTCTCCCTTCAAATGGGTTGCATCATAAAAACGTTCTGATCATATGTTAGAAGCATGGATAAATGACTCTTGATTTATTATCTGCTATCTGGGGTTCCTCCATTATAAAAAGACCATGAAGAAAGATCCTTTATTAGGGGAGCATGTTGATAGAATGGATTCTAATTTAGATTCTGCTCCCACCACTGCCTCTTACCATGCTTTGCTTTGATTTTTTCTTTTGTAGTGGTATATGCCCAATACACTGCATAGTTCTTTCCACGAGTTAAGTAATTTTTAAAGTGTCTGTTGAATTACATAATTTAATAGGATCCTGAAATGCAATGGATATTTGATATCATTTTTTCTCAAGTCATCCTTTTACAAATCAAAGACTGAGTCCCAGTAAGCAAAGTGAGTTCTTTAAGGTCACTTAAATAGTAAAAGGTCACTCATAGTATCATAATATTATGGAACTAGAAGGGAACATAGATAGCATTTATTTTAATCTAATTACTGATGGAGGCTATCCTGTCTAATGATTATCCTGCTTTTCTTGGATATTTCCTAGCTCAGGGGTGGGGAACTTGTGGCCTCAAGGCCACATGTGGCCCTCTAGGTCCTCAGGTGTGGCCTTTTGATTGAATCCAAACTCCACAGAACAAATCCCTTTAATAAAAGGATTTGTTCTGTAAAACTTGGACTCAGTCAAAAGATCACAACCAAGGACTTCCAAGGCCATGTATGGCCTCCAGGGTGAAGGTTCCCCATCCTTGCAAAGAGCAGAAATCACATCCTCAAGGGAAACACCTTCTTCATCTGTAACACTTCAGAGGGTTTTAGATAGCACCAATTGCTAGAAAGTTTTTCCGTACAGAGACACAAATTACATCTCTTATAATGTCCACTGTTCCTGCCTATAGTTCTCCCCTCTTGAGCCACTCAGAATGAATACATCTAACCCATTTTCCATATAACAACCCTTCAGAATATGATGATTAAGTTATCACCCTAACCAAGCCCTCAATCATTCTTCATTGAATATGGTCCTGAACCATCTTAGACTTGACATAATATCTTCCTTTGAACTATTTTAGGCTTGTTAAGTTCCATTTTAAAACATATCATATAGATATTAACACTAATCTCCAGGTATGGTGTGACCAAAACAGATCACAATAGGAACAACACCTATTTTGTTCCGGACTCTATACTTGTATTAATGTAGAAGGTAGAACAAAGATCCATCACTCAGTCAATAAACATATATTAAGTATTTCCAATGTGCCAAGCATTAATGCATTATGCTAATTTCTAGGGAAACAGATAAAACCTCCCTCGAGGAGCTTATATTCTAAAATGGGAAAATCTCATTGTCTGTCTGTCTCTGTGCTTCTGTCTTGCTCAATATACATAGATTTAGGTATATATTATACATATTTATATATATATATACACACACATTTTAATATATATGTTTATACATATATCTATATAAAATATGTTTTATATGTGTTATGCATAAATATAGTATGTTATATACATGCATATATATATACACACTCAAATACAAAGGCAAAGAAAGAGAAGGAGAATATGAAATAGTTCTCAGAAGGAGTTCCATAACATTTGGCATGATTATTCAAAGCCTCCTATAAGAGGTGGTGGTGAGGAACTAGATGGTACACAGTGGACAGAGTGCTGGACGTGGAGGCAGAAAGATTTATCTTCCTGCATTCAAATCTAACCTCAGAATTTCATTAGCTATGTGATCCCAACAAACCACTTAATTGTGTTTATCTCAGTTTCTTCATCTGTAAAAGATCTGGAAAAGGAAATTGCAAACTACTCCTGTATCATTGCCAAGAAAACCTCAAATGGAATCATAGAGAGCCAGACACAATTGAAAAATGACTGAACAATAAAATAAGAGGTTGTGATTGGATTTACTTTTTAAACTGGGACTTAAAGGAAATGTTAGAGTCCTAGAGGCAGAGGTGAAAGCAATGTGCATGTAAAGCAAGGAGAAAAACCAGGGTAAAGGCACAAGGATAGGGAATGGAGTGTCTTCTTTGCAGAACAGCAAATAGGCCATTGATGTCTAGGATGAGGAGGGGAATAATGTATAAGATGACAGGAAAGGAAGGAAGAAGATGAGTTGTACAGATTTGTCTTCCAAAGAGAGGACTATATATATATATATATACACACACATACACACATACATGCATATATATATATATATATATATATATATATATATATATTTCTACAGACAATAGGGAGCCACTGTAATATGTTGATTAGATCTCTACTGGCATCTATTTGGAAATTAGATTGAAGTAAGGGAAATGTTAAGGCAGGGTGACTCAAAAAAATTATGTGAGTCTATAGACATTCACAGAGAAAAATATAAGATTTAGATGTTTTAGTTGGCTAAGTATGAATTAAAAAAATTTTGTGTGTGTGTGTGTTTGTCCTTTATTGCCGAAGAGGACCATGCCATCAGAGAAATAACGACATGACTTGTACTTGACTTTGTTTTGAGTGAGGGAGAGCTGTGCAGGTCACCACTCTCATTTCTCTTCTAGAGCCATCTGAATCCGGTGATCAGATATTCATCAGAATGACTGGAGATGACCCACGATGAGGCAATGGGGTTAAGTGACTTGCCCAAGGTCACACAGCTAGTGAGTGTCAAGTGTCTGAGGTGAGATTTGAACTCAGGTCCTCCTGACTCCTGCACTGGTGCTCTATCCACTGCACCACCTAGCTGCCCTTATGAGTTAAAAATGTTGACTCAATGAATTAAAAGTGTGACATAATAGACTAAAATGTTAATAAAAGTTACATTATAATAATCAAATTAGAACATAAAAAAAACAAGCAGGGAGCTAATCATTCTTGTCAGAGCACATTTATATTATTATTATTAGGCTGGGCACAGTTCTTTAAGACTCCTAGATGGAGGCAATCTGAATGATGAGGAAATTTATACCATGTCATTTACGGAAAGGTGGAAGGAAATTTGTGTGTTTTGATGAAAGAAGAGAGACATCTGGGGAAAAGAAAAGCTTTGTTCACATATCTGAAAGACTGAGACTTGACTGTCTCATCCTGGATAGCTACAAAAGGGAAAAATGAGAGCAATTAGGAGAATGATAGGGAGAGAGAATGCCCACTGTCTAGGCTAGGATATACAGTTGAATGGATAATCCATCCACTGATTGTCTAGAGCTACAGTGTATGTCAATTTATCTGTAGTTATATGTATATAATCTATATAAATTTATATATATACATATATATTTTGTGTGTGCATATATGTACACAGATATATATCAGTATGTATATATTCTATGTGTATACATATATACATATGCACATATATACTCATGTTTCATTGTTCATTACGTCTGTCTATAGATTTGTTATTACTAATATCTATAGATGTGTACAGAAATATATGTATACGTATACCTGTTTGTGTACTATGTGTATAAGCATACATACAGATATATGTAACCCCATATATACACACATATTCATTCACAGACATATGTTATTCAGTTATTTCAATCATGTTTGACTCATTGTAACCCCGTTTGGGATTTTCTTGATAAATATACTGAAGTGGTTTGCTATTTCTTTCTCCAGCTCATTTTACAGATTAGGAAACTGAGGCATAAAAGGTTAAGTGATGCACCCAGGGTCACACAGATATTTTACTAATTATTTTCTACGGATGAAAATTATAGAATATTACAGTCAAAAAAGGATTGAAATAGATCAAGGATAATAATGACCTACATGGTTAGAATGTTCAGAAAGTAATGAATTACGCAGGGAAATTTATTTTTTTAAAAAAAAGAATGTCATGGAAATATACATTAGAAAAAAAAGATGACTTGTTCATGTAGTGAGAGTGAAGGATATTTGATGGTCAATTCATGTACTCCTTCACTATCCAGGCAATGTAAAGTAATCAGAAAAAGGCAACCAGCATGTTGGGTGGATCACATAAGGTGGATTTGTAGAAGGACATGAACAAGAGTCACATAGTATGGGCAAGATAGAGGGGTTAAAATGTTCATTGTTGAAGTACTACCCATACTGAAGCTGTTACACATTGGATATAAAAAAGAGGTTTCCAAAAATTCAAGCTATACAACAATAGAATGGATTACTCTATCATTCGGAGAGTCTCTCATCTGTAAAACAATCAGGGACTGGATGACCCTGTCAGGTATGTTATGGAAGAGATTTCTGTATTCAGTAAAAAATGAGTGATAGGATGTATCACTTCATACCCATTTGATTAACTATGACAAATGTCTCATACTAAGAATTTTTAATTCACATTTTAAGGCCTACCATATATTTTAATAACTGTATACCTCATGTTTATCATTTGAGGAGTAGAGCAGAGATTAACCCCCATCATAGACACATTCAGTAATACAACATGGCTGTCAACAAGTTAATGTCATTTAAGTAAATAATTATAGCTCTTTCTTTTTGGTGAAATCAAATCTCTACAGTTAATTGGAACAAAGGGTAATGGATGGCACCTGCAGTCAGGAAAATCTGAGTTTGAATACTGACTCAAATATTTTCTATCTCTCTGACTGAGAAAATCACAACCTCCGTCTGCCTCAATTTCCTCATTTACAATATGAGGATAGTAAGAGTATCTAAATCTCAGAGTTGTTATAAGAATAAAGATGAGGTATTTTTAAAATACTCTGAAAGTCTTAAAGTGTTATAATAATATTGACTATTTTACAATAATTATCATATTGTTACTGTTTATTTAAGATACACAAAATCTGCTAGTGGCAGATCTTAATTTTTCTCAGTCTTAGTTTCTTTATCTCTAAAAGTAAGGGGTTGGACTTGATGGCCTTTGAGGTTCCCTATGATTTTATAATCCAATTCATCCTCCAAATAAGGTTCTTTGTCTATCAGGAGAGTGGTAGCATCTTCGTGCTCATCCTTCACTGTCGTTTGGTTGTTCTGCATTCACGTGTGGGCTGGTTTGCTTGTGCTGGCTCAGACCTCACTGCATCTGTATTTCTATTTTGTCACCCAGTTACTGCCTTGCAATATTTTCCCTGAATAACTCTAGGTTACCTGTTGTTTTCTTCTACTAATTCAGTACACATAATTTTTTTAAATCATCATTTTAAATTTTTTATATACTTCACAGTAGTTAATGTATATATTTAGAAGTACAAACTTAATATTTTATGACCTACAAGAGCACTGCTAAACTTTGAATTAAATCTAGATATTTGTAGAAATACTTTGCTGTTGGATTGAAGATGTATGTGCCCTCAACAAAATAATTCTTTACACGGAACAGCCTATAAATCACTGTGACGTCTACATTACCTGGGCATTTCAAAATCCTAACTAAGACATCTTGTTCAGAACTTTCCCTTTCCATTCATTACCTAACTATTCAGTTTGCTTTGTCAAATTATGCCTGTGATATATTCTCCTTGAGGAATTAAGCAAGGGTATTGGGTGGCTTTTTAAAGGACTCTTATGAATCACTGAGTTAGAAAACCACGTGAAAATCTAATAAGTACATTAAAAAAAGACCTATGCTCATTCTAGTTGATGCATAACAAATCATTGTGACTTCTGGTTTCTAATCAAGTTAGCCTCATGGACAAATTTCATGCCATATGCCGTCTTGAGCAGTGATCTTTCATTTGTCCAAACTCAGGGATGTTACATGCCCCTAGGTCATTCAACCTGATTGGGCATAGGAGAAGGGAATAGAATTACTTTGGGTAGAATGAAGGAGAGAGATACATGTCCAGTTACTATAATACCTTTTGGCATCGTGATAGTGCAAAGACATAGAGTCTTAGGATCATAGAGCCAGAGAGAGATAGAAGAGACCTTATAGGCCATCTAGTACAATCTCCTCATTTTACATCTGATGAAACTAATATCTAGGGAAGGGAAGTCAATTTCCGAACTCCCTACAAGTAATTAGCTTTAGAAATGGGGTTTGAACCAAGAGCCAGAGATTCCAAAACCAAAACTCTTTTCCTTAGTGGGAGTTTGTAGGGACAAAAAGAACTTTACCAGTCCATGGAGAAGAGATTGAGTTGAACTGCCCCAAGCAATAACTTACTTGCAAGGTAGGGCTAGTAAACAGACGTGTATTTTGTAAAGATTCTAGTGTGTTTTATAATTGAAGATTGAAGCAGGAGAAATCATATCCTTTACATGGTTGGATGGCCTTAAAACAAATCACTTAATTTATCTGAACCTTTGGTATAAAATGAGGAGGTTAAGCTAGATGACATCTAAATTCCCTTACTTTTATAGGGCAGGCTTTTGTAACCTGAAGTTCTTGGACCTCTGTATCACCAAGGCAATGTTCACAGCACTGGTGGTGACTTTGAATATGCTGTCATGGTTCTCAACTGCAAAGTGTAAAAGACTTTCCATGTGGAAGGTAGGATAAAAACATCTATTTAGACACCAGAAAGCAAAATCCATCATGGTGACCACAAAGTTAATAAACATGTTCACCACAGGAGGCAAAGCCATTTCCAAGCCTCCCCCTCAGCCAAGGTCTTCTCGCAAGCAAACACTCATGAGCCTGAGCCTTGCCATGCCTGCCTACCTGCATTCTCTCTCCTCTGGTTGCCCTCATTCACTTCCTCCTGGTTCTGCTACCTGCTTCCTTTTCCACCTGTAAAGCAAGCTCCTCCCACCGCAAGTGACTTAGGCTTCCAGGTGAAAGCAAGTCACATAGGCCTATTAATGAATGAGAACGATCTTTCCATTTAAATTGTTATTACAACCTCTAAAAGGGAGGTATGTGAACTTGGAAGGGAAAAATAGTCACAACTTTATTTTTTTCTAGGTTCTTACTGAAATTTAGGATTTTCTTTAATTATGCAGATAGACAACGATTCCTTATTTTTAGAGGTTCCATAAGTTTCACCAAGCTGCCAAAGGGGTCCATGATATAAATATATGAACAAATAAATAAAGAGTAAATAAACATACAAACAAATGAATAAACATTTAAAAATAAATAATAAATAAATAAAATAAAAATAAAATTCAGAAGCCATGCCTTAGGTCTTAGGAAACAATCCAATCTATACTAGTATACCAAATCCATTCCTGGACACACCACATCCTGAGGTGATTTATTCCCTTGAGGGATAATACTTTGTTGTTAGAGAGCTTTTCCCAAGCTAAACCCATCTCTATTTTCCTCCCTTTGATCCTAGTTTTGTAAAACAAGTTTAATCTCTCTTGCACATAGCTTCAGATATTTGAAAGATCTCCCTTCTTCTCAGTCCAGCTTCCAAGTCTTTTCTGTAGGTTAAGTATCAAAGTTCCTTTGATAATTCTCAAAAGGCGTAATCTCATTCTTCTTCAATTTCCTAATTTCTCTCCTCTAGACTACTTGATTTTCTGGACTCCTTCTTCTTACCAACTACATTAGCTTTCCCTTCACCCCTACCCCAAGAAAATTTCTCACTGGTACCCCACTCTCCTGCACTGTTACTGCTTGCCCAGCCACTCTTTCTTAGGAGGGCATTAAAATATGCTTTTACTTCACTCATCGCTGGACTTTCCAGCTTTCTTCTTTTCCCAGGCACCCACGTTTGCTTTCCAGTTTCCCTTTATCTGTTGTTCTCTGCCGTTAGAATGTAAGCAGCCCAAGGGCAGGCATTGTCTAGTCTGCTTGTATTTGTATCCCCAGTGCTCAAATGCTCCATTTCTATTTATATCTATTGTTAGGGGCCAAGCTCTGGAGGTATTTCCTGGTTGAATTTCTGACTGCACCAACTCCCTCTTTCCTCTCTGTCCTATCTGGTCGTGATTGTCTCCTGAGCTCCCTGACCTCCAATGCACCAAAGATAAAAAAGGGAGAGCGGTAGGTGGGGGTCTCGACTCCTTGTCAGAAATCTCCACCAGGGAGTCTCCCGTTTGTATCCTACAAGAGGCGGCCAAGCAAGTTGGACGTGGGGCGCCCACAAGGGCTGCTTTTTCCACCCCTACATGACAAAATCAGTCTCAATGAGCAACCCAGGGGTGGCGTCCACATAAGAGGCCATCTGTTGGCTCACTATCTCCCAATTGTGTTCAACAAAGCTACGGCATGTCTTACTATGAGGACGCATCCCTTCCTTTTTACATAATTTATAAAGGTGACATGCCAGCACTTCTTTATCCTCAGGCCGGATCAGCGGAACGCTACTTCCCTGACCCATAATACTCCCTTCCCGGCTTCCCGCTGCTCAACAGCGAGGTTGTGTAGTCCTTCCAAGCGGTACCCTAAACTCCGCCCCACGTTGGGCGCCAACTGCACGGAGCTATCTATTCCCCGGCCTTCGCCTGGCTACTAAGCCAGGCGGTAATCTTCTCTGGGGGTCTTCGCCTGGACACTATTCCAGGCGGTACTCTTGCACGGGGCTCCCCACCCCCGTGCCTTCGCCCGGATACGGCGGCACCCCTTACCCCCAGACTTCGCTTGGGCAATCTCACCCTTTCCCCGGGTCTTCGGATGTCTCCGGCCCCTGCCCTGCGACCGTATGGCCTAGCTGCGCGACAGGGCTATCCCCTCCTCCACGGAGGGAACAATGACTACACACGCACCTGAGGATGTCAGTGCTCTTCACTTTATTGATGGCGTCCTCTACATCTCTTTCTTCGTTACATCTCTCCCTGATCCCTCCCCGACAGCTCCTTATATCCCCAGCCAGAGCCCCGCCCATGTTCCTCCCTGAGGGCAGAGCCAGCTCCCTGAGGGTGGAGCCAGCTCCTGAAGGCTGGTCCAGAGCTTGGCCCCTAACAATCTATCTATCTATCTATCTATCTATCTATCTATCTATCTATCCATCTATGTCTCTCTGTCTGTCTGTCTGTCTATCTATCTATCTCTCTGTCTGTCTACCTGATCTACCTATCATGTACCTATTTATGAGCCAAAATAATCTCTCTGAAGTTTAAGTTGCACTGATTCACTATCCTCATAGAGACCTTTCTTTGTATAGTCCTTTAGCAAAACGAGAAGTCTTCTGCTCAGCATTTACAGCCCGCTAAAATCTGTGTTCATCCTACTTTTCTGAACTTGTTTCACATTATTCCCCTTCATGTATTCTGAGTTTTGGTCAAAATGGTCTACTTCTAATTGCTTTTTCTGGTTTGTGTTAATGCAGAGCCATATGTATGTGCTTAAGTGCATGTTGAATTGAATTGGATTTCATAGGACTCATAGTAACTCTAGAAAGACAAAACCTTGGAAAATGAACCAGACTATCACTAGCATAAAGAAAGAAGCTAGACCTAATAAGAACAGGTGACATTTCTAATAGTTGGTTCCTGTAACCAAACTATATGAGTTGATGAATTATATGAATATTTGTATTATATAAAAATATTCACTTACCTATCTGTTACTTTAACTTGCTTTTCTCATTGCTAAAAGTATGTGTTCCCTGGCTTTATTAGACAATTTCATAACAAAACTTCCTATAACACATAAGCTGTTATGAAGGAATATGGAAAAGAGTGGACGGCATGAATGGAAAAACTCCTTGTGTCTTTATCCTAAAGTTAGCTTAGTGGGATACTATTTGGTGTAATGAAATACTGTTAGACTTTGAGGCAGGAGAGATCTGAATCTAAATCTTACCTCTGATATTTATTAGACCATGGCAAGTCTCTGAAAACCTCATTTTTTTTCATTTGTGAAATGGTCGTAATTTTACCTTTTTACTTACCTTATAATGTTATTATAATGATCAAAAGAGACAATTCATGAAAATTGCCTTGCAAATTTTAAAGCACTATAAATTTCAGGAACTATTCTTTGCTAATTCTAGAAATTTAGGATAAATAAAGCAGCAGCTACTACAGAAATTCATGTTCTAGATTTTGCTGATAAAGAAGTGGATGGTACAGTAGGCAAACTAAATCCCATGATATCACATGTGCGTTGGTTCAATATCATTCTTTTTGATAGATAAAATGGAAGAAAAATGAACCTTCAGTAAATAAAATTTCTACTTTTTAACGCTGAACCATCTACCCCAAACAGTGGACCTATTCCTTTCCCATTAATTCTCTTGACCTAAATGGATCTTTACCTCATGCTTAACATTTTTACAAGTCTTGTTTTTATTCTAGGTTTCAGTGTTCCTTAACACTATTCACATACTTCTGTGACACTCTTTTATAATTGCTTATGTGCCCTTGTTTTGAACATTTGTCCATAGTCTCTTCAATCAGGATATTGGGGAATCCTCAAAGTCTGTTCTTTTCTACCATGGTAATTTACAATTGCACTCGGAATTTTGCTCCAGAAATCTTCCTATCCCAATAGATCTTTCTTTCTTTGGAGAACATGTATCAGTGGGGTTTTGCATGTAATTTATCTGTACTTTTTCAAATCTACCTTGCTAAATTTAGTGTGATTTTCTAACTATGTATAACATTTCCTTATTTGGCTCTAATGACATGCTTTCTTTATTAACTACTCTATTTTTGTAATGCAATTAAAGCCAGAGAAGGTATTCTTCTCATCCCTCAGTCTCCCTTTTAACAGGCAAAATTTTCAGTAAAGTACTTCAAGAATTTATCCAGTGCTATGTTTCTAACATTTGAAATCTATCTCTGTCTCTGTAGTTTTAAGAGAATGTGATTTAGTATATTGTCTTTAGTATATTGGTTGGACACCTCATGGAGAGCTTATAGGAAGTCATGGATAAAAGTCACTCAGGATGAGTGAACATCACAGGTCCTATGTGTATTATTAGAAATAGTACAAATTTCAGTGAATTCACAAAGGTTTTGGAATATGCTTTTAGAAGATAAAGTGCTCAGCAGGTTTAGATATGTGAAACCTTCTTTCACTATTGGGTGCAAATTATTTCTATTGCTTGTATAAGGAAAGTATTGACACATGCTTTATCAAGGTAGCCAATGTATTCTCTCTCCTTTTATCTTCTTCTCAAATATAATCCATCATGTTTTCTTCTTCAAACATCCATTCAATGGAATGTTCTTTCTAAAAAGTTTAATGGAATATATTTCTAGAACATGAATTATACATTACTACCCTCTTTGAACAGATTTCATTGTTGTTGCTAATGTTTTTCCCCACAAAGAACCTCTATCCATTGCTATATTCCAATGATTAGTCTCTTACTAGTAGACATGTATAATGGAAAGAGCACTACAATGGTAAGGAGATTTGAAGACTTGACCTGCTTTGAGCTCTGGCCCAGCCCACAGACTGATTCACATGGAACTGGTCGGGGGGAAGAGTTCATTGAATTGTTCATTGTTCATTTTGGAACAGGAAGGGTGCAGCAGGAAGAGAGAGTAAGGCAGAGCTGAGAGAAAGAGAGAGAGAGAGGGAAAGAGAGGGAGAGAGAGACAGAGAGAGACAGAGAGACAGAGAGAAAGACAGAAAGAGACAGAGAGAGACAGAGAGAGAAAGCAAGAAGGCGAAACTGAGCAGAGCAGCTAGCATGAGTAAGAGAAGGAGTGGTTCTGTCTAAAGGAGCTTATTTATGGGGAAGTCTGTCAGAGGGAAGGCTTGGGGATGAACATGCTTCCTGCATTGATAACGTGTATAGATTTCCTTGTTACTATGATAATTTTACTTTCTGGTGTTTGAATAAATGTCTTGGTTTTGTCTTTGAGGAAGAGAGTTCATATTTTATGAATTAGAAATATGTATGCCTATCCATAGTAGCTGTTATGGGTGTTGTATTGGTGCTATAAGCACTAAGTTAGAAGTCTTAGATTTATGTTTCAGCTCTACAATTTGCCAGCTGTATGATTTGAGGGAAATTATTTCATTGTTTAAACCTGTTTCTTTATTCAAAAAAATAATAGGAATTATAATATGATGTTTGCCCCACTTATCTCATTGGATTGGTAAGTATCACATTTTATAAATCATAAAGTGCTATATGAAAATGGGCTGCAATATATTATGATAAGTCCTCTACTACTTCACTAAACCTTGATTAAACCCATGAAATCATATGTGTCTCTTTGCATTAAAATTTCAGTTTCATTTTATTTATAACTTGTGCTGTACTATACAGGAAAGAAAAGGGACCATAAATGTCATTCTCTACCCTCTTCATTCATATTTTCACCAATAATTGAGCATGCTCCATCTCTGCTGTTATTCTTAGTTCAGTGTCATAGCTGATGTACTATGTAATGTCAAGATTCATCACTTTATCTAAATATGCTTCCCTCCTTTCCACTTTAAAATTTCATGTTTAAACTTCTTTCATCAAGTTCATAAGTGTCTTGCCAACATTATGAGTTAATGAATATATGCATATATGTGCATATATTTCCATGTGTATATCTATGCATATATGTCTATTAGTGTCTTAATGCAGACAAATAATTCACTTGGCTTTACATAGAACTTATTCTACTATTAAAGTGACTTATGTGGTATTTGTGCAGGAAGAAAAGAAAGATTACATAATATAAATATAAATTTGATATAAGAAAGTAAAATTTTAAAATTTTAATTTAAAATCATTTAAATTAATTTAAAATAAAGATGGGATAATAAAGAATTACATGAAGGTACTATGAAAGAAGAATCAACATTGAGTTTATAGGATGAGTAGACGAAAATAACTTAGAGACAGAATATGTGAAACTGAGTTTTATGAGCAATACAGTAAGGTAGATGGTAAATTTGAATTTCAGGATTACAAATTTAGTTTAATTGAAGGAGGTTAGTCCAGCAGTTCTAGATTTCAAATTATATTGCAGAATGATCATCATCAGAACAGTCTGGTACTTGTTAAGAAATAGAGTGCTGGATTAGTAGAATATATTAGATATACAAAGTTGATTTTGTTTTTCAGTTGTATCTGATTCCGTGACCCTGTGAACCACAGAACATCAGTACTGTTCATGAGGTTTTCTTGGCAAAGATCCTGGTGTGGTTTTACGATTTCTTCCCCCAGCAGATTAAAGCAAACAGAAATTAAGCAACATGCGCAGGGTCACAAGGCTAATAAGTGTCTGAGGCTCTGTCTGAACTCAGGTTTTCCTGATTCTAGGACTGGTGCTCCATTCACTGAGCCACCTACCTGCCTCCAGGTCTACAACACAGAACTTTAAACAACCATAGTTATCTGGAGTTTTTTAAACCCAAAGATCAAAAAAATGGTTGTAAGAACTCATCATTTGACAAAAATTGTTGTGAAAACTAGGAAACCATTTGGCATAAACTAGTGATAGACCAACATCTCACACTATATATCGAGATAAGGTCAAAATGGATATATGATTTAGACATAAAGGTTGAAATGGAAATTAGAATATTAGAAATGGAAAAATATACCTATCTAATACGTAAATAAAGGAAGAGTTTCTGATCAACAAGATAGAGAAGATAGCAAGAAATAAAATAGTCAATTTAGATTACATGAAATTAAAACTCTTTTGCACAAACAAAATTAGTGTAGCCAAAATTAGAAGGAAAATGAAAACAGGAGAAAATTATAGTAAAATTATCCTATATAGCTTTATTTCTCAAATACATAACAAATTGAATCAAATTTGTAAAAAGTAGAAGCCATTCCCAAGTTGATATATAGTTAAGGTATATGAATAGTTTTCATAAGAAAGAAATCAAAGCTATCAACAGTCACATGAACAACATGCTTAGAGGATTTAGAATCACTAATAATTAGAAAAATGAAAATTAAAACAACTTTGAGAAACCTGTTCACACCTTTCAGACTGAATAATATGACAGAAAAGGAAAATGATAAATTCTGGAGGGCATGTGGGGAAAAAAGACTCTAATACATTGTTGGTGGAGCTGTGAATTAATTTAGCCACTCTGGAGAACAATTTGCAACTAGATCCAAAGGGCTGTAATATTGCTATTAGGTCTGTATCTGAAAGAGATTAAAGAAAATGGCAAAGGATCTACATATACAAAAAATATTTGTAGCAGCTCTTTTTGTCAAGGTAAAGAGTTGGAGATGGAGGGGATGTCCATTAATTGGAGAATGAGTGGATAAGTTGTAATATATGAATGTGATGGAACACTATTGTGCTATAAAGAAATGAGAGCTAGCATAGTTTCAGAAAAATCTAAGACCTATATGAACCTAAGCAAAGTGAAATACAAAGAAACGAGAACATTGTATACTGTAACAAATATATTGTAAGGATGATCAACCATGAAAGGCTTATCTACTCTGAGTGAGACAATGATCCAAAACAATTCCAAAGGACCCAGGATGAAAAATTTTATCAACTTCCAGAGTAAACTGATGAATTCTGAATGCAGATTGAAGTACACTCTTTTTACTTTATTTTTAAAAATATTTTGGTTTTTTTTGCAATATGGCTAGGGTAAAAAGAACACACATATACACACATGTATATCTATACATACAAACATACATGCATAGATACACCTTTTGTTTTTCTTTCATTTTCAAAGAGGACAAGTAACAGCATGGGGTGATACCTTGACTTATGCATAAATTGTATTTAAGTGAGGCAGACTTGCATAAAGCCATCAGCCTCATTCTCTCTATCTGACTCCCCAAAGTCTTATGGCAGGACAAATATCAAGATGGTGGCAACAGCCCAGAATTCAGTGAATGACCTTGGTGTCTTCGATGCCTGACCAAGTTCTAAGCACTCCACCATGTCTGCTTCAGCTGCTTTAATGGCCATTGGAAGAAATTGTTCTCATCTACCCTTTCTGCTGGGGAAGTCTTTACATGTTTGGGGTAGACATCCTCCTTACTTACCTGTAGGTTTGATGTCTGTGGGTTACCCTCAACCTGACTTAGCCCGTCTGCTGAAATGGTTTTACCAAGTGTTGTCCCTGAATATGCTACAGTGTCATGGAGTCACAGTTGAGAGTTGGGTGAAGGTAGACACTAAAGGTAGATGAGCAGCCCTAAAAAGCCCTTGGCAAGCTCTCACACCAGAAGTGCTAGTCCTCCCTGAATAGCCCATATACTCCATAGGTACACACATACATTTACATTTACATTAAGGTTACTTTTGCCTCTTCAAAACTTAAACTTATTTAGCAGAACCAGGAGAACATTATACACAGTAACAGTCACTGTGTGTGAGGATTGTTTCTGATAGACAGCCCTTCACATCAATGCAAGGACCTAAAGCGTTCCCATAGGACTCTTGATTCAAAATGTCATCCATGTCCAGAGAAAGAGCTATGGTCAGAAAACAGAATGAAGCAGACTATTTCTCTCATTTGTTTTAATTCTTCTATGCAACATGACTAATATGAAAAATGTGTTTAATAAAAATATATGTGTAGAAACTATATAAGATTGCATGCCATCTTGGGGAGGGAGAGGGAAGAAAAGGGGAGAAAATTTTAAACTTATGGAAGTGATTGTTGAAAACTGAAAACAAATAAATTAAGAATGTTAATAATAGTAATAATGTTAATAATAATATACTAATTTTTCATGGTTCTGTCTTCTCAGACCAAACAGAAGAGGTCCAATCTCTCTTCCATAATATCTCTTTTCAAATTCTTGAAGAAAGCTATTATGCTCCCCTCCCCCTTCCTCTGAGTATCTATTTCTTTGGGGAAAACTTAAAACCTTTTAGTTCCTTGAACTTATCTTTTTCACATGAGAGAAGTCCTCTTCTCCTGACATAAGTCAAGAGAATTCTAAAGGCAGAGCTAGACATTTTATAAGCCTTTCATGATATATTTCTAAAAATGATACAGAGATGCAATCTAGATGACACTACAATTATTAATTTTCAATAGCTTTAATGACTAGATGTCCCCCAACAATTCTTTAATGGATGGAAATTGACTTGGAGGGAAATCTGCAGCAAAATGTCCTAGGGATGTTTTGTTCAACATTTTTATGAGTAACTTGGATGAAGGCATACTTGTCAGTGCTTATTAATTTTGCAGATGATATGAAGTTGGGATGGATAGCTGACACAATGGAAGAAAAGGAATACAAAAATATCTTCACAGGGTACAACAGTGAGCTAAATTTAAGAAGAAATTTAATAAGGAACTTAACTTCTGCACTTGAGTTAAAAAATCAACTACAAGTAATCAGGATGAGTGGAGACACAGTCTGACAGTCATTCACTTGAAAAAAACAAAACAAAAACAATAAGGTACTTTGATATGTTTGGAAATTCAGTTTAAGTCAACAATGTAATATAGCAATCAAAATAGCTAATGTAAACTTAAGCTGTATTAATAAAAATATAGTGTATAGACCACGGAAGATGATAAAATTCTCTTTATGCCTTCCTCTCTTAGTAAAACAGTGAAAATAATATAGTTTGAACCACAGGAGTGTGGTAGTGTAATGCTAATGATATTGAAGATCTTTCCCACCCATCGATGGGCCTGCCTATTAAGGTGAGTTTGATTAGGGGAAATTTGTAGGAAGTCCCACACCTGTTGTTAATGAGGCACTAGTTCTTAAGAGTTGTGATGCCCTCTAGCTCTGAAAAGTGTATAAATACTCAGAAGGGAGATTTCACTGTGAGGCTCACTCATTGGAAGTGTTTGTTTGGCCAGATGGGACTCTGGGCAGCTGCTAAGGAGCCACTCTGGCTTTGAAAACCCAGATGTTGGTGCTTTCTCTCTCTGCTAACTATGTATGTATGTATGTATGGGACAGTTATCTGCCTGTTTATCTGTGATGTATGTATTGTTTACTGTCAGGCAGTTGGGATTTTCTCTGCGTTTTCTCTGAAGTTTAGCATGCTGACTTTTTCCCCTGAACTAAATGAATGATATGTGAGCTTGATCAACAGTGTTTGTTGACCCCCTCAAAAGTTGCTTTCTTTTTAGAAAAGCAGATCTAAGAACCTGTGGAGAAGGCCATCCTGGATATATCAGGATGCTTGCCTTTTACAGGGTGAGAAAAAATGATGTATTATTGAGACCTTTTTAAGACAGAGGAAGAAATATTTTATAACCTCGATTACTCTTATCATGACTACTTGCACCCCAGGTATTTTAGGGATGAGTCTTCTTTGGGGGAAAGAGACAAAGAAACAGAGACGAAGATAGATCTGTATGTGTGTGTGTGTGTGTGTGTGTGTGTGTGTGTGTGTGTGTGTGTGTGTGCGTGTGTGTGTGTGAGGGCGGTGGGATTTAAGAATAATTTTATCAATCCCATGCACTTCAAAGTCATGAAAACAATAATGGGCCTACTTGGAATGTGAGTGTGCTAATAAGGAATGATGAAGAGTTTGGTTTCAGAAAAACCTGGACGCACTTACAGGAACTAATGGAGAGAAGTGAGCAGAACCAGAAGATCTGTGTGCACAGTAAAAGAAATATTGATGATCACTGGCAAGCATCAAATAAATGATAATCAACTGTGAAAGACTTAGCTGTTCTGTTCAATATAATGATCCAGGACAATTCCACAGGACATAAAATGTTATCTGAACCCAACGAGAGAACTGATGAAGTCTGAGGGCAGATTGAAGAATTATTTTCATTTTTCTTGCATTTTTGTGATATGGCTAACATGGGAACATGTTTTGTAGGACTCCTCATGCATAACTGACATCATATTACTTATTCTCTCAATGGGTGGGGGAAAAAGAGAATTTGGATCTCAGAATTAAATAAAAAATTATTTAAAATGAAGAAAAATTTTACAAATGGGCATGCTATCAAACACACTATCAGCATAATTTTTTAGATCAATAGTAACATGTTGTCAAGAATGTGCACTATCCAGGGAAATCATCAGTTCAATATTGGATGTACAAAATGATTATTAATTAAGTTACCAACAACTATACCATCCATCGACATTTTTAGCTCCATAACAAACATAAGAATTCTATTAAAAGGACTACTTGATAATTTTTACAAATAGCACAAGTAAAAGGCGTAGTGTTATTCCTGGAAAGAAGATTATAATGGATTAACTAATGCCCTAACCTTAACATTCTCTTCCAGATATGAGGGCATACAGATTTCACATCTCTTAGTAGAAGGAAAAAGAGAAGAAAAGAAAAAAGTATAATACTGTTCATCACTTCTTTATCCCACAGAAAAATAGCTCAGATGGCATTTGATTATGGTGACAGCCCCTTTAGCAACTACTAGGAGGAAGTCCACCTTGGCATGTGGAGAAGCTGATGCCTACACCCTGTAACCAAGTGTTTGAGCCTTCAGAAAAAGTATAGAGACAGAATATTAAAACAAAGTCAAAAAGCTGCTCCCATATGGTCAAAGATAAAGAAAGAGATGATAACTATAAAATACTTGTCTTTACCCCTCACTATACAGTTCCTTGTCATGTGTTTTCTTGCTCTAGTTCAAAGTTATTCCTGAGTTTCTCCCCTCAAAAATGAGGCAATGCCCTTCCCATTCTATATTTCAATCTATGTCAGCTAAGAGGCCAGTTTCAAGTGAGAGGGGGCTAAGCCATTAATATGCAGTAAACCTTCCTCTCAAACAAAATCCACTGTAAACTTCCTATGCTGGCTAGAGCTAAGTGAGAGATATGATACCTTATCCTTTTTAATAGCTAAATTATACAACTTGTTAACTATGATATTATTAGAGATTCATGGTGCTAAGGAGGCCTCGTTTCAGTAGTCTTCAATGTGTTCTAGTACTTCCACCCCATTGGAACCTGCAGTTAGACCAGGCAAAAATATAGGGAGCCAAAAAATACAAACATTATCACTTTACTGGCATAGAAGATAGGAAAGGAAGAGAAAAGGCTGTTCTCATCTTACCATATTATTATATCATGCTTCGTTGGGAAAGTAACTAGAAGATCACAAGACTTGGCAGGTTTGATATGTCTTTGGAGGAGCCATTTTGGAAGTCCTGTAATGTGAACCATCAATAGGTTAATGGTAATGTGTCACTTACTTTGAACCTGAAAAGCCCTTGTGGAACATATGTCTTAGAAAGTATTTCCTCCTAGTAGCTGTTAGAGGTGCTGTCACCTTATTCAAACGACATCTGGAATATTGTAATTAGACTTAAATGTGACTCTCAGGAAAGACAAACTTGAATAAATTCAATGAAAAGGAAGCAGTAGAGTGAGGGTTCTCTAAAACCATATTACCTGAGAAATGTTTAAGGGAGGTAGGTATGTTTAGCATGGCTAAAAAGATCATATTTCTAAAGTGGTTTAAGTTTTGAAAAAAAAATCTTTCTTCAGAATCACTCTATGAAGACATAGCGCAAATGTTATTTCAAACTAGTTCTATGATTTCATTGGTACTGGGGTATTCTACTGAAGAAATCCCCTCTGCCAATACAGATTGGCTAGTGCTCTGGATTTTATCGTCCTTTAGGCTTGCCTGAGGGTGTTGATAGGTGAACAGGTCACTTTCAGGGTTGTACAAACAGTATGTATCAGAAATGAGGCCTGAACTGGTATCTTCCTTAGTCTGAAAAAAGTCACTATCTAGGGATTCTTTTCTGACTCTCCTCTGTATTTTACAACTGATGAGGTTAATAATTAGAGATGTTAAGTGATTGTCCACTGTCATCCAATGCCAGTAAACATCAACATGGGGACTCAAATGCAAATCTCATTCCATGGTAAGTTTAACCATCTCTTTTGGGACATGTGCACACGTGTGTGTATGTGCGTGCGTGTGTGTGTGTGCGTGCATGTGTGTGTGTGTGTGTGTGTGTGTACAGAAGAAAAGAAACATGGTGATTCAGTCAACCAGTCACCAAATATTTATTCACTACCTACTATATGACAAGTACTATGATAAGCACTGAGAATGCCAAGAAAGGCAAAGAAAATCCTTTTCCTCAAGGAGTTCATGATATAATGGTGAAGATAAGATACAAATAATGATACCCCCAACAAAGCATATACAGGATAAATTAGAAATAATCAACAGAAGGAAGGAACTTGAATTTCGAGGGATCAGGAAAGGCTTCCTGGAGAAGATAGAATTTTATCTGAGACTGAAGAAGTCAGGGAAACCAGGTGGGGAAGATAAGGAGTGAGAGTTCTTGCAGTT
>JAJHZJ010000796.1:220221-282721 GCA_023548195.1 Bettongia penicillata ogilbyi
GAATGGAGTGTCTTCTTTGCAGAACAGCAAATAGGCCATTGATGTCTAGGATGAGGAGGGGAATAATATATAAGATGACAGGAAAGGAAAGAAGAAGATGAGTTGTACAGATTTGTCTTCCAAAGAGAGGAATATATATATATACACACACACACACACACATACATGCATATATATATATATATATATATATAATATATATATATATATATATATATATATATATTTCTACAGACAATAGGGAGCCACTGTAATATGTTGATTAGATCTCTACTGGCATCTATTTGGAAATTAGATTGAAGTAAGGGAAATGTTAAGGCAGGGTGACTCAAAAGAAGTATGTGAGTCTATAGACATTCACAGAGAAAAATATAAGATTTAGATGTTTTAGTTGGCTAAGTATGAGTTAAAAAATTTTTGTGCGTGTGTGTTTGTCCTTTGCTGCCAAAGAAGACCATGCCATCAGAGAAATAACGACATGACTTGTACTTGACTTTGTTTTGAGTGAGGGAGAGCTGTGCAGGTCACCAGTCTCATTTCTCTTCTAGAGCCATCTGAATCCGGTGATCAGATATTCATCAGAATGACTGGAGATGACCCACGATGAGGCAATGGGGTTAAGTGACTTGCCCAAGGTCACACAGCTAGTGAGTGTCAAGTGTCTGAGGTGAGATTTGAACTCAGGTCCTCCTGACTCCTGCACTGGTGCTCTATCCACTGCACCACCTAGCTGCCCTTATGAGTTAAAAATGTTGACTCAATGAATTAAAAGTGTGACATAATAGACTAAAATGTTAATAAAAGTTGCATTATAATAATCAAATTAGAACATAAAAAAAAGCAGGGAGCTAATCATTCTTGTCAGAGCACATTTATATTATTATTATTAGGCTGGGCATAGTGCTTTAAGACTCCTAGATGGAGGAAATCTGAATGATGAGGAAATTTATACCATGTCATTTACAGAAAGGTGGAAGGAAATTTGTGTGTTTTGATGAAAGAAGAGAGACGTCTGGGGAAAAGAAAAGCTTTGTTCACATATCTGAAAGACTGAGACTTGACTGTCTCATCCTGGATAGCTACAAAAGGGAAAAATGAGAGCAATTAGGAGAATGATAGGAGAGAGAATGGCCACTGTCTAGGCTAGGATATACAGTTGAATGGATAATCCATCCACTGATTGTCTAGAGCTACAGTGTATGTCCATTTATCTGTAGTTATATGTATATAATCTATATAAATTTATATATACATATATATTTTATGTGTGTGCATATATGTACACAGATATATATCAGTATGTATATATTCTATGTGTATACATATATACATATGCATATATATACTCATGTTTCGTTGTTCATTACGTCTGTCTATAGATTTGTTATTACTAATATCTATAGATGTGTACAGAAATATATGTATATGTATACCTGTTTGTGTACTATGTGTATAAGCATACATACAGATATATGTAACCCCATATATACACACATATTCATTCACAGACATATGTTATTCAGTTATTTCAATCATGTTTGACTCATTGTAACCCCGTTTGGGATTTTCTTGATAAATATACTGAAGTGGTTTGCTGTTTCTTTCTCCAGCTCATTTTACAGATTAGGAAACTGAGGCATAAAAGGTTAAGTGATGCACCCAGGGTCACACAGATATTTTACTAATTATTTTCTACGGATGAAAATTATAGAATATTACAGTCAAAAAAGGATTGAAATAGATCAAGGATAATAATGACCTACATGGTTAGAATGTTCAGAAAGTAATGAATTATGCAGGGAAATTTATTTTTTTAAAAAAAAGAATGTCATGGAAATATACATTAGAAAAAAAAAGATGACTTGTTGATGTAGTGAGAGTGAAGGCTATTTGATGGTCAATTCATGTACTCCTTCACTATTCAGGCAATGTAAAGTAATCAGAAAAAGGCAACCAGCATGTTGGGTGGATCACATAAGGTGGATTTGTAGAAGGACATGAACAAGAGTCACATAGTATGGGCAAGATAGATGGGTTAAAATCTTCATTGTTGAAGTACTACCCATACTGAAGCTGTTACACATTGGATATAAAAAAGAGGTTTCCAAAAATTCAAGCTATACAACAATAGAATGGATTACTCTATCATTCGGAGAGTCTCTCATCTGTAAAACAATCAGGGACTGGATGACCCTGTCAGGTATGTTATGGAAGGGATTTCTGTATTCAGTAAAAAATGAGTGATAGGATGTATCACTTCACACCCATTTGATTAACTATGACAAATGTCTCATACTAAGAATTTTTAATTCACATTTTAAGGCCTACCATATATTTTAATAACTGTATACCTCATGTTTATCATTTGAGGAGTAGAGCAGAGATTAACCCCCATCATAGACACATTCAGTAATACAACATGGCTGTCAACAAGTTAATGTCATTTAAGTAAATAATTATAGCTCTTTCTTTTTGATGAAATCAAATCTCTACAGTTAATTGGAACAAAGGGTAATGGATGGCACCTGCAGTCAGGAAAATCTGAGTTTGAATACTGACTCAAATATTTTCTCTCTCTGATTGAGAAAATCACAACCTCTGTCTGCCTCAATTTCCTCATTTACAGTATGAGGATAGTAAGAGTATCTAAATCTCAGAGTTGTTATAAGAATAAAGATGAGGTATTTTTAAAATACTCTGAAAGTCTTAAAGTGTTATAATAATATTGACTATTTTACAATAATTATATTGTTACTGTTTATTTAAGATACACAAAATCTGCTAGTGGCAGATCCTAATTTTTCTCAGTCTTAGTTTCTTTATCTCTAAAAGTAAGGGGTTGGACTTGATGGCCTTTGAGGTTGACTATGATTTTATAATCCAATTCATCCTCCAAATAAGGTTCTTTGTCTATCAGGAGAGTGGTAGCATCTTCGTGCTCATCCTTCACTGTCGTTTGGTTGTTCTGCATTCACGTGTGGGCTGGTTTGCTTGTGCTGGCTCAGACCTCACTGCATCTGTATTTCTATTTTGTCACCCAGTTACTGCCTTGCAATATTTTCCCTGAATAACTCTAGGTTACCTGTTGTTTTCTTCTACTAGTTCAGTACACATAATTTTTTTTAAATCATCATTTTAAATTTTTTATATACTTCACAGTAGTTAATGTATATATTTAGAAGTACAAACTTAATATTTTATGACCTACAAGAGCACTGCTAAACTTTGAATTAAATCTAGATATTTGTAGAAATACTTTGCTGTTGGATTGAAGATGTATGTGCCCTCAACAAAATAATTCTTTACACGGAACAGCCTATAAATCACTGTGACGTCTACATTACCTGGGCATTTCAAAATCCTAACTAAGACATCTTGTTCAGAACTTTCCCTTTCCATTCATCACCTAACTATTCAGTTTGCTTTGTCAAATTATGCCTGTGATATATTCTCCTTGAGGAATTAAGCAAGGGTATTGGGTGGCTTTTTAAAGGGACTCTTATGAATCACTGAGTTAGAAAACCACGTGAAAATCTAATAAGTACATTAACAAAAGACCTATGCTCATTCTAGTTGATGCATAACAAATCATTGTGACTTCTGGTTTCTAATCAAGTTAGCCTCATGGACAAATTTCATGCCATATGCCGTCTTGAGCAGTGATCTTTCATTTGTCCAAACTCAGGGATGTTACATGCCCCTAGGTCATTCAACCTGATTGGGCATAGGAGAAGGGAATAGAATTACTTTGGGGTAGAATGAAGGAGAGAGATACATGTCCAGTTACTATAATACCTTTTGGCATCGTGATAGTGCAAAGACATAGAGTCTTAGGATCATAGAGCCAGAGAGAGATAGAAGAGACCTTAGAGGCCATCTAGTACAATCTCCTCATTTTACATCTGATGAAACTGATATCTAGGGAAGGGAAGTCAATTTCCGAACTCCCTACAAGTAATTAGCTTTAGAAATGGGGTTTGAACCAAGAGCCAGAGATTCCAAAACCAAAACTCTTTTCCTTAGTGGGAGTTTGTAGGGACAAAAAGAACTTTACCAGTCCATGGAGAAGAGATTGAGTTGAACTGCCCCAAGCAATAACTTACTTGCAAGGTAGGGCTAGTAAACAGACGTGTATTTTGTAAAGATTCTAGTGTGTTTTATAATTGAAGATTGAAGCAGGAGAAATCATATCCTTTACATGGTTGGATGGCCTTAAAACAAATCACTTAATTTATCTGAACCTTTGGTATAAAATGAGGAGGTTAAGCTAGATGACATCTAAATTCCCTTACCTTTATAGGGCAGGCTTTTGTAACCTGAAGTTCTTGGACCTCTGTATCACCAAGGCAATGTTCACAGCACTGGTGGTGACTTTGAATATGCTGTCATGGTTCTCAACTGCAAAGTGTAAAAGACTTTCCATGTGGAAGGTAGGATAAAAACATCTATTTAGACACCAGAAAGCAAAATCCGTCATGGTGACCACAAAGTTAATAAACATGTTCACCATAGGAGGCAAAGCCATTTCCAAGCGTCCCCCTCAGCCAAGGTCTTCTTGCAAGCAAACACTCATGAGCCTGAGCCTTGCCATGCCTGCCTACCTGCATTCTCTCTCCTCTGGTTGCCCTCATTCACTTCCTCCTGGTTCTGCTACCTGCTTCCTTTTCCACCTGTAAAGCAAGCTCCTCCCACCGCAAGTGACTTATGCTTCCAGGTGAAAGCAAGTCACATAGGCCTATTAATGAATGAGAACGATCTTTCCATTTAAATTGTTATTACAACCTCTAAAAGGGAGGTATGTGAACTTGGAAGGGAAAAATAGTCACAACTTTATTTTTTTCTAGGTTCTTACTGAAATTTAGGATTTTCTTTAATTATGCATATAGACAACGATTCCTTATTTTTAGAGGTTCCATAAGTTTCACCAAGCTGCCAAAGGGGTCCATGATATAAATATATGAACAAATAAATAAAGAGCAAATAAACATACAAACAAATGAATAAACATTTAAAAATAAATAATAAATAAATAAAATAAAAAATAAAATTCAGTAGCCATGCCTTAGGTCTTAGGAAACAATCCAATCTATACTAGTATACCAAATCCATTCCTGGACACACCACATCCTGAGGTGATTTATTCCCTTGAGGGATAATACTTTGTTGTTAGAGAGCTTTTCCCAAGCTAAACCCATCTCTATTTTCCTCCCTTTGATCCTAGTTTTGTAAAACAAGTTTAATCGCTCTTGCACTTAGCTTCAGATATTTGAAAGAGCTCCCTTCTTCTCAGTCCAGCTTCCAAGTCTTTTCTGTAGGTTAAGTATCAAAGTTCCTTTGATAATTCTCAAAAGGCGTAATCTCATTCTTCTTCAATTTCCTAATTTCTCTCCCCTAGACTACTTGATTTTCTGGACTCCTCCTTCTTACCAACTACATTAGCTTTCCCTTCACCCCTACCCCAAGAAAATTTCTCACTGGTACCCCACTCTCCTGCACTGTTACTGCTTGCCCAGCCACTCTTTCTTAGGAGGGCATTCAAATATGCTTTTACTTCACTCATCGCTGGACTCTCCAGCTTTCTTCTTTTCCCAGGCACCCACGTTTGCTTTCCAGTTTCCCTTTATCTGTTGTCCTCTGCCGTTAGAATGCAAGCAGCCCAAGGGCAGGCATTGTCTAGTCTGCTTGTATTTGTATCCCCAGTGCTCAAATGCTCCATTTCTATTTATATCTATTGTTAGGGGCCAAGCTCTGGAGGTATTTCCTGGTTGAATTTCTGACTGTACCAACTCCCTCTTTCCTCTCTGTCCTATCTGGTCATGATTGTCTCCTGAGCTCCCTGACCTCCAATGCACCAAAGATAAAAAAGGGAGAGTGGTAGGTGGGGGTCTCGACTCCTCGTCAGAAATCTCCACTAGGGAGTCTCCCGTTTGTATCCTACAAGAGGCGGCCAAGCAAGTTGGACGTGGGGCGCCCACAAGGGCTGCTTTTTCCACCCTGTACATGACAAAATCAGTCTCAATGAGCAACCCAGGGGTGGCGTCCACATAAGAGGCCATCTGTTGGCTCACTATCTCCCAATTGTGTTCAACAAAGCTACGGCATGTCTTACTATGAGGACGCATCCCTTCCTTTTTACATAATTTATAAAGGTGACATGCCAGCACTTCTTTATCCTCAGGCGGATCAGCGGAATGCTACTTCCCTGACCCATAATACTCCCTTCCCGGCTTCCCGCTGCTCAACAGCGAGGTTGTGTAGTCCTTCCAAGCGGTACCCTAAACTCCGCCCCACGTTGGGCGCCAACTGCACAGGGCTATCTATTCCCCGGCCTTTGCCTGGCTACTAAGTCAGACGGTAATCTTCTCTGGGGGTCTTCGCCTGGACACTATTCCAGGCGGTACTCTTACACGGGGCTCCCCCGCCCGTGCCTTCGCCCGGATATGGCGGCACCCCTTACCCCCAGACTTTGCTTGGGCAATCTCACCCTTTCCCCGGGTCTTCGGACGTCTCAGGCCCCTGCCCTGCGACTGTGCGGCCTAGCTGCACGACAGGGCTATCCCCTCTTCCACGGAGGGAAGGAGGGAATACAACGACTACACACGCACCTGAGGATGTCAGTGCTCTTCACTTTATTGATGGCATCCTCTACATCTCTTTCTTGGTTACATCTCTCCCCGATCCCTCCCCGACAGCTCCTTATATCCCCAGCCAGAGCCCCACCCATGTTACTCCCTGAGGGCAGAGCCAGCTCCCTGAGGGTGGAGCCAGCTCCTGAAGGCTGGTCCAGAGCTTGGCCCCTAACTATCTATCTATCTATCTATCTATCTATCTATCTATCTATCCATCTATGTCTCTCTGTCTGTCTGTCTGTCTATCTATCTCTCTGTCTGTCTACCTGATCTACCTATCATGTACCTATTTATGTGCCAAAATAATCTCTCTGAAGTTTAAGTTGCACTGATTCACTCTCCTCATAGAGACCTTTCTTTGTATAGTCCTTTAGCAAAACGAGAAGTCTTCTGCTCAGCATTTACAGCCCGCTAAAATCTGTGTTCATCCTACTTTTCTGAACTTGTTTCACATTATTCCCCTTCATGTATTCTGAGTTTTGGTCAAAATGGTCTACTTCTAATTGCTTTTTCTGGTTTGTGTTAATGCAGAGCCATATGTATGTGCTTAAGTGCATGTTGAATTGAATTGGATTTCATAGGACTCATAGTAACTCTAGAAAGACAAAACCTTGGAAAATGAACCAGACTATCACTAGCATAAAGAAAGAAGCTAGACCTAATAAGAACAGGTGACATTTCTAATAGTTGGTTCCTGTAACCAAACTATATGAGTTGATGAATTATATGAATATTTGTATTATATAAAAATATTCACTTACCTATCTGTTACTTTAACTTGCTTTTCTCATTGCTAAAAGTATGTGTTCCCTGGCTTTATTAGACAATTTCATAACAAAACTTCCTATAACACATAAGCTGTTATGAAGGAATAGGGAAAAGAGTGGACGGCATGGATGGAAAAACTCCTTGTGTCTTTATCCTAAAGTTAGCTTAGTGGGATACTATTTGGTGTAATGAAATACTGTTAGACTTTGAGGCAGGAGAGATCTTAATCTAAATCTTACCTCTGATATTTATTAGACCATGGCAAGTCTCTGAAAACCTCATTTTTTTTCATTTGTGAAATGGTCGTAATTTTACCTTTTTACTTACCTTATAATGTTATTATAATGATCAAAAGAGACAATTCATGAAAATTGCCTTGCAAATTTTAAAGCACTATAAATTTCAGGAACTATTCTTTGCTAATTCTAGAAATTTAGGATAAATAAAGCAGCAGCTACTACAGAAATTCATGTTCTAGATTTTGCTGATAAAGAAGTGGATGGTACAGTAGGCAAACTAAATCCCATGATATCACATGTGCGTTGGTTCAATATCATTCTTTTTGATAGATAAAATGGAAGAAAAATGAACCTTCAGTAAATAAAATTTCTACTTTTTAACGCTGAACCATCTACCCCAAACAGTGGACCTATTCCTTTCCCATTAATTCTCTTGACCTAAATGGACCTTTACCTCATGCTTAACATTTTTACAAGTCTTGTTTTTATTCTAGGTTTCAGTGTTCCTTAACACTATTCACATACTTCTGTGACACTCTTTTATAATTGCTTATGTGCCCTTGTTTTGAACATTTGTCCATAGTCTCTTCAATCAGGATATTGGGGAATCCTCAAAGTCTGTTCTTTTCTACCATGGTAATTTACAATTGCACTCAGAATTTTGCTCCAGAAATCTTCCTATCCCAATAGATCTTTCTTTCTTTGGAGAACATGTATCAGTGGGGTTTTGCATGTAATTTATCTGTACTTTTTCAAATCTACCTTGCTAAATTTAGTGTGATTTTCTAACTATGTATAACATTTCCTTATTTGACTCTAATGACATGCTTTCTTTATTAACTACTCTATTTTTGTAATGCAATTAAATCCAGAGAAGGTATTCTTCTCATCCCTCAGTCTCCCTTTTAACAGGCAAAATTTTCAGTAAAGCACTTCAAGAATTTATCCAGTGCTATGTTTCTAACATTTGAAATATATCTCTGTCTCTGCAGTGTTAAGAGAATGTGATTTAGTATATTGTCTTTAGTATATTGGTTGGACACCTCATGGAGAGCTTATAGGAAGTCATGGATAAAAGTCACTCAGGATGAGTGAACATCACAGGCCCTATGTGTATTATTAGAAATAGTACAAATTCAGTGAATTCACAAAGGTTTTGGAATATGCTTTTAGAAGATAAAGTGCTCAGCAGGTTTAGATATGTGAAACCTTCTTTCACTATTGGGTGCAAATTATTTCTATTGCTTGTATAAGGAAAGTATTGACACATGCTTTATCAAGGTAGCCAATGTGTTCTCTCTCCTTTTATCTTCTTCTCAAATATAATCCATCATGTTTTCTTCTTCAAACATCCATTCAATGGAATGTTCTTTCTAAAAAGTTTAATTGAATATATTTCTAGAACATGAATTATACATTACTACCCTCTTTGAACAGATTTCATTGTTGTTGCTAATGTTTTTCCCCACAAAGAACCTCTATCCATTGCTATATTCCAATGATTAGTCTCTTACTAGTAGACATGTATAATGGAAAGAGCACTACAATGGTAAGGAGATTTGAAGACTTGACCTGCTTTGAGCTCTGGCCCAGCCCACAGACTGATTCACATGGAACTGGTCGGGGGGAAGAGTTCATTGAATTGTTCATTGTTCATTTTGGAACAGGAAGGGTGCAGCAGGAAGAGAGAGTAAGGCAGAGCTGAGAGAAAGAGAGAGAGAGGGAAAGAGAGGGAGAGAGAGACAGAGACAGAGAGAGAGACAGAGAGAAAGACAGAAAGAGACAGAGAGAGACAGAGAGAGAAAGCAAGAAGGTGAAACTGAGCAGAGCAGCTAGCATGAGTAAGAGAAGGAGTGGTTCTGTCTAAGGGAGCTTATTTATGGGGAAGTCTGTCAGAGGGAAGGCTTGGGGATGACCATGCTTCCTGCATTGATAACGTGTATAGATTTCCTTGTTACTATGATAATTTTACTTTCTGGTGTTTGAATAAATGTCTTGGTTTTGTCTTTGAGGAAGAGAGTTCATATTTTGTGAATTAGAAATATGTATGCCTATCCATAGTAGCTGTTATGGGTGTTGTATTGGTGCTATAAGCACTAAGTTAGAAGTCTTAGATTTATGTTTCAGCTCTACAATTTGCCAGCTGTATGATTTGAGGGAAATTATTTCATTGTTTAAACCTGTTTCTTTATTCAAAAAAATAATAGGAATTATAATATAATGTTTGCCCCACTTATCTCATTGGATTGGTAAGTATCACATTTTATAAATCATAAAGTGCTATATGAAAATGGGCTGCAATATATTATGATAAGTCCTCTACTACTTCACTAAACCTTGATTAAACCCATGAAATCATATGTGTCTCTTTGCATTAAAATTTCAGTTTCATTTTATTTATAACTTGTGCTGTACTATACAGGAAAGAAAAGGGACCATAAATGTCATTCTCTACCCTCTTCATTCATATTTTCACCAATAATTGAGCATGCTCCATCTCTGCTGTTATTCTTAGTTCAGTGTCATAGCTGATGTACTATGTAATGTCAAGATTCATCACTTTATCTAAATATGCTTCCCTCCTTTCCACTTTAAAATTTCATGTTTAAACTTCTTTCATCAAGTTCATAAGTGTCTTGCCAACATTATGAGTTAATGAATATATGCACATATGTGCATATATTTCCATGTGTATATCTATGCATATATGTCTATTAGTGTCTTAATGCAGACAAATAATTCACTTGGCTTTACATAGAACTTATTCTACTATTAAAGTGACTTATGTGGTATTTGTGCAGGAAGAAAAGAAAGATTACATAATATAAATATAAATTTGATATAAGAAAGTAAAATTTTAAAATTTTAATTTAAAATCATTTAAATTAATTTAAAATAAAGATGGGATAATAAAGAATTACATGAAGGTACTATGAAAGAAGAATCAACATTGAGTTTATAGGATGAGTAGACGAAAATAACTTAGAGACAGAATATGTGAAACTGAGTTTTATGAGCAATACAGTAAGGTAGATGGTAAATTTGAATTTCAGGATTACAAATTTAGTTTAATTGAAGGAGGTTAGTCCAGCAGTTCTAGATTTCAAATTATATTGCAGAATGATCATCATCAGAACAGTCTGGTACTTGTTAAGAAATAGAGTGCTGGATTAGTAGAATATATTAGATATACAAAGTTGATTTTGTTTTTCAGTTGTATCTGATTCCGTGACCCTGTGAACCACAGAACATCAGTACTGTTCATGAGGTTTTCTTGGCAAAGATCCTGGTGTGGTTTTACGATTTCTTCCCCCAGCAGATTAAAGCAAACAGAAATTAAGCAACTTGCGCAGGGTCACAAGGCTAATAAGTGTCTGAGGCTCTGTTTGAACTCAGGTTTTCCTGATTCTAGGACTGGTGCTCCATTCACTGAGCCACCTACCTGCCTCCAGGTCTACAACACAGAACTTTAAACAACCATAGTTATCTGGAGTTTTTTAAACCCCAAAATCAAAAAAACGGTTGTAAGAACTCATCATTTGACAAAAATTGTTGTGAAAACTAGGAAACCATTTGGCATAAACTAGTGATAGACCAACATCTCACACTATATATCGAGATAAGGTCAAAATGGATATATGATTTAGACATAAAGGTTGAAATGGAAATTAGAATATTAGAAATGGAAAAATATACCTATCTAATACATAAATAAAGGAAGAGTTTCTGATCAACAAGATAGAGAAGATAGCAAGAAATAAAATAGTCAATTTAGATTACATGAAATTAAAACTCTTTTGCACAAACAAAATTAGTGTAGCCAAAATTAGAAGGAAAATGAAAACAGGAGAAAATTATAGTAAAATTATCCGATATAGCTTTATTTCTCAAATACATAACAAATTGAATCAAATTTGTAAAAAGTAGAAGCCATTCCCCAGTTGATATATAGTAAAGGTATATGAATAGTTTTCATAAGAAAGAAATCAAAGCTATCAACAGTCACATGAACAACATGCTTAGAGGATTTAGAATCACTAATAATTAGAAAAATGAAAATTAAAACAACTTTGAGAAACCTGTTCACACCTTTCAGACTGAATAATATGACAGAAAAGGAAAATGATAAATTCTGGAGGGCATGTGTGGGGAAAAAAGACTCTAATACATTGTTGGTGGAGCTGTGAATTAATTTAGCCACTCTGGAGAACAATTTGCAACTAGATCCAAAGGGCTGTAATATTGCTATTAGGTCTGTATCTGAAAGAGATTAAAGAAAATGGCAAAGGATCTACATATACAAAAAATATTTGTAGCAGTTCTTTTTGTCAAGGTAAAGAGTTGGAGATGGAGGGGATGTCCATTAATTGGAGAATGAGTGGATAAGTTGTAATATATGAATGTGATGGAACACTATTGTGCTATAAAGAAATGAGAGCTAGCATAGTTTCAGAAAAATCTAAGAAGACCTATATGAACCTAAGTAAAGTGAAATACAAAGAAACGAGAACATTGTATACTGTAACAAATATATTGTAAGGATGATCAACCATGAAAGGCTTATCTACTCTGAGTGAGACAATGATCCAAAACAATTCCAAAGGACCCAGGATGAAAAATTTTATCAACTTCCAGAGTAAACTGATGAATTCTGAATGCAGATTGAAGTATACTCTTTTTACTTTATTTTTAAAAATATTTTGTTTTCTTTTGCAATATGGCTAGGGTAAAAAGAACACACATATACACACATGTATATCTATACATACAAACATACATGCATAGATACACCTTTTGTTTCTCTTTCATTTTCAAAGAGGACAAGTAACAGCATGGGGTGATACCTTGACTTATGCATAAATTGTATTTAAGTGAGGCAGACTTGCATAAAGCCATCAGCCTCATTCTCTCTATCTGACTTCCCAAAGTCTTATGGCAGGACAAATATCAAGATGGTGGCAACAGCCCAGAATTCAGTGAATGACCTTGGTGTCTTCGATGCCTGACCAAGTTCTAAGCACTCCACCATGTCTGCTTCAGCTGCTTTAATGGCCATTGGAAGAAATTGTTCTCATCTACCCCTTCTGCTGGGGAAGTCTTTACATGTTTGGGGTAGACATCTTCCTTACTTACCTGTAGGTGTGATGTCTGTGGGTTACCCTCAACCTGACTTAGCCTGTCTGCTGAAATGGTTTTACCAGGTGTTGTCCCTGAATATGCTACAGTGTCATGGAGTCACAGTTGAGAGTTGGGTGAAGGTAGACACTAAAGGTAGATGAGCAGCCCTAAAAAGCCCTTGGCAAGCTCTCACACCAGAAGTGCTAGTCCTCCCTGAATAGCCCATATACTCCATAGGTACACACATACATTTACATTTACATTAAGGTTACTTTTGCCTCTTCAAAACTTAAAAGCAGAAACAGGAGAACATTATACACAGTAACAGTCACTGTGTGTGAGGACTGTTTCTGATAGACAGCCCTTCACATCAATGCAAGGACCTAAAGCGTTCCCATAGGACTCTTGATTCAAAATGTCATCCATGTCCAGAGAAAGAGCTATGGTCAGAAAACAGAATGAAGCAGACTATTTCTCTCATTTGTTTTAATTCTTCTATGCAACATGACTAATATGAAAAATGTGTTTAATAAAAATATATGTGTAGAAACTATATAAGATTGCATGCCATCTTGGGGAGGGAGAGGGAAGAAAAGGGGAGAAAATTTTAAACTTATGGAAGTGATGGTTGAAAACTGAAAACAAATAAATTAATAATGTTAATAATAGTAATAATGTTAATAATAATATACTAATTTTTCATGGTTCTGTCTTCTCAGACCAAACAGAAGAGGTCCAATCTCTCTTCCATAATATCTCTTTTCAAATTCTTGAAGAAAGCTATTATGCTCCCCTCCCCCTTCCTCTGAGTATCTATTTCTTTGGGGAAAACTTAAAACCTTTTAGTTCCTTGAACTTATCTTTTTCACATGAGAGAAGTCCTCTTCTCCTGACATAAGTCAAGAGAATTCTAAAGGCAGAGCTAGACATTTTATAAGCCTTTCATGATATATTTCTAAAAATGATACAGAGATGCAATCTAGATGACACTACAATTATTAATTTTCAATAGCTTTAATGACTAGATGTCCCCCAACAATTCTTTAATGGATGGAAATTGACTTGGAGGGAAATCTGTAGCAAAATGTCCTAGGGATGTTTTGTTCAACATTTTTATGAGTAACTTGGATGAAGGCATACTTGTCAGTGCTTATTAATTTTGCAGATGATATGAAGTTGGGATGGATAGCTGACACAATGGAAGAAAAGGAATACAAAAATATCTTGACAGGGTACAACAGTGAGCTAAATTTAAGAAGAAATTTAATAAGGAACTTAACTTCTGCACTTGAGTTAAAAATCAACTACAAGTAATCAGGATGAGTGAGATACAGTCTGACAGTCATTCACTTGAAAAAACCAAAACAAAACAATAAGGTACTTTGATATGTTTGGAAATTCAGTTTAAGTCAACAATGTAATATAGCAATCAAATTAGCTAATGTAAACTTAAGCTGTATTAATAAAAATATAGTGTATAGACCACGGAAGATGATAAAATTCTCTTTATGCTTCCCCTCTTAGTAAAACAGTGAAAATAATACAGTTGAACCACAGGAGTGTGGTAGTGTAATGCTAATGATATTGAAGATCTTTCCCATCCATCGATGGGTCTGCCTATTAAGGTGAGTTTGATTAGGGGAAATTTGTAGGAAGTCCCACACCTTTTGTTAATGAGGCACTAGTTCTTAAGAGTTGTGATGCCCTCTAGCTCTGAAAAGTGTATAAATACTCAGAAGGGAGATTTCACTGTGAGGCTCACTCATTGGAAGTGTTTGTTTGGCCAGATGGGACTCTGGGCAGCTGCTAAGGAGCCCTCTGGCTTTGAAAACCCAGATGTTGGTGCTTCTCTCTCTGCTAACTATGTATGTATGTATGTATGGACAGTTATTTGCCTGTTTATCTGTGATGTATGTATTGTTTACTGTCAGGCAGTTGGGATTTCTCTGCGTTTTCTCTGAAGTTTAGCATGCTGACTTTTTCCCCTGAACTAAATGAATGATATGTGAGCTTGATCAAAGTGTTTGTTGACCCCTCAAAAGTTGCTTTCTTTTTAGAAAAGCAGATCTAAGAACCTGTGGAGAAGGCCATCCTGGATATATCAGGATGCTTGCTTTTACAGGGAGAGAAAAAATGATGTATATTGAGACCTTTTTAAGACAGAGGAAGAAATGTTTTATAACCTCGATTACTCTTATCATGACTACTTGCACCCCAGGTATTTTAGGGATGAGTCTTCTTTGGGGGAAAGAGACAAAGAAACAGAGACGAAGATAGATCTGTATGTGTATGTGTGTGTGTGTGTGTGTGTGTATGTGTGTGTGTGTGTGTGTGTGTGTGTGTGTGTGTGAGGGGGTGGGATTTAAGAATAATTTTATCAATCCCATGCACTTCAAAGTCATGAGAAAAATAATGGGCCTACTTGGAATATGAGTGTGCTAATAAGAAATGATGAAGAGTTGGGTTTCAGAAAAACCTGGACACACTTACAGGAACTAATGGAGAGAAGTGAGCAGAACCAGAAGATCTCTGTGCACAGTAAAAGAAATATTGATGATCACTGGCAAGCATCAAATAAATGATAATCAACTGTGAAAGACTTAGCTGTTCTGTTCAATATAATGATCCAGGACAATTCCACAGGACATAAAATGTTATCTGAACCCAACGAGAGGACTGATGAAGTCTGAGGGCAGATTGAAGAATTATTTTTATTTTTCTTGCATTTTTGTGATATGGCTAACATGGAAACATGTTTTGTAGGACTCCTCATGCATAACTGACATCATATTACTTATTCTCTCAATGGGTGGGGGAAAAAGAGAATTTGGATCTCAGAATTAAATAAAAAATTATTTAAAATGAAGAAAAATTTTACAAATGGGCATGCTATCAAACACACTATCAGCATAATTTTTAGATCAATAGTAACATGTTGTCAAGAATGTGCACTATCCAGGCAAATCATCAGTTCAATATTGGATGTACAAAATGATTATTAATTAAGTTACCAACAACTATACCATCCATCGACATTTTTAGCTCCATAACAAACATAAGAATTCTATTAAAAGGACTACTTGATAATTTTTACAAATAGCCACAAGTAAAAGGCGTAGTGTTATTCCTGGAAAGAAGATTATAATGGATTAACTAATGCCCTAACCTTAACATTCTCTTCCAGATATGAGGGCATACAGATTTCACATCTCTTAGTAGAAGGGAAAAGAGAAGAAAAGAAAAAAGTATAATACTGTTCATCACTTCTTTATCCCACAGAAAAATAGCTCAGATGGCATTTGATTATGGTGACAGCCCCTTTAGCAACTACTAGGAGGAAGTCCACCTTGGCATGTGGAGAAGCTGATGCCTACACCCTGTAACCAAGTGTTTGAGCCTTCAGAAAAAGTATAGAGACAGAACATTAAAACAAAGTCAAAAAGCTGCTCCCATATGGTCAAAGATAAAGAAAGAGATGATAACTATAAAATACTTGTCTTTACCCCTCACTATACAGTTCCTTGTCATGTGTTTTCTTGCTCTAGTTCAAAGTTATTCCTGAGTTTCTCCCCTCAAAAATGAGGCAATGCCCTTCCCATCTATATTTCAATCTATGTCAGCTAAGAGGCCAGTTTCAAGTGAGAGGGGGCTAAGCCATTAATATGCAGTAAACCTTCCTCTCAAACAAAATCCACTGTAAACTTCCTATGCTGGCTAGAGCTAAGTGAGAGATATGATACCTTATCCTTTTTAATAGCTAAATTATACAACTTGTTAACTATGATATTATTAGAGATTCATGGTGCTAAGGAGGCCTCGTTTCAGTAGTCTTCAATGTGTTCTAGTACTTCCACCCCATTGGAACCTGCAGTTAGACCAGGCAAAAATATAGGGAGCCAAAAAATACAAACATTATCACTTTACTGGCATAGAAGATAGGAAAGGAAGAGAAAAGGCTGTTCTCATCTTACCATATTATTATATCATGCTTCGTTGGGAAAGTAACTAGAAGATCACAAGACTTGGCAGGTTTGATATGTCTTTGGAGGAGCCATTTTGGAAGTCCTGTAATGTGAACCATCAATAGGTTAATGGTAATGTGTCACTTACTTTGAACCTGAAAAGCCCTTGTGGAACAGATGTCTTAGAAAGTATTTCCTCCTAGTAGCTGTTAGAGGTGCTGTCACCTTATTCAAACGACATCTGGAATATTGTAATTAGACTTAAATGTGACTCTCAGGAAAGACAAACTTGAATAAATTCAATGAAAAGGAAGCAGTAGAGTGAGGGTTCTCTAAAACCATATTACCTGAGAAATGTTTAAGGGAGGTAGGTATGTTTAGCATGGCTAAAAAGATCATATTTCTAAAGTGGTTTAAGTTTTGAAAAAAAAATCTTTCTTCAGAATCACTCTATGAAGACATAGCGCAAATGTTATTTCAAACTAGTTCTATGATTTCATTGGTACTGGGGTATTCTACTGAAGAAATCCCCTCTGCCAATACAGATTGGCTAGTGCTCTGGATTTTATCGTCCTTTAGGCTTGCCTGAGGGTGTTGATAGGTGAACAGGTCACTTTCAGGGTTGTACAAACAGTATGTATCAGAAATGAGGCCTGAACTGGTGTCTTCCTTAGTCTGAAAAAAGTCACTATCTAGGATTCTTTTCTGACTCTCCTCTGTATTTTACAACTGATGAGGTTAATAATTAGAGATGTTAAGTGATTGTCCACTGTCATCCAATGCCAGTAAACATCAACATGGGGACTCAAATGCAAATCTCATTCCATGGTAAGTTTAACCATCTCTTTTGGGACATGTGCACACGTGTGTGTATGTGCGTGCGTGTGTGTGTGTGCGTGCATGTGTGTGTGTGTGTGTGTGTGTGTACAGAAGAAAAGAAACATGGTGATTCAGTCAACCAGTCACCAAATATTTATTCACTACCTACTATATGACAAGTACTATGATAAGCACTGAGAATGCCAAGAAAGGCAAAGAAAATCCTTTTCCTCAAGGAGTTCATGATATAATGGTGAAGATAAGATACAAATAATGATACCCCAACAAAGCATATACAGGATAAATTAGAAATAATCAACAGAAGGAAGGAACTTGAATTTCGAGGGATCAGGAAAGGCTTCCTGGAGAAGATAGAATTTTATCTGAGACTGAAGAAGTCAGGGAAACCAGGTGGGGAAGATAAGGAGTGAGAGTTCTTGCAGTTAGGAGCTGGAATATCTTATCTGAAGGACAACAGGAAGACACATGGCATTGGATAAAAGGGTATGTGGGAGGAAAAGGTGGGAGTTGTCAAGGGAAGGAGATTGGAAAGGTAGAGAGAAGTAGATTATGAAGGGCTTTGAATGCCAAGGAGAAAGTTTTATAAGTGACCCTGGAAGTGATAAAAAGCCCCTGGAATGCATTGACAAAGGGAGGGATATAGTTAGATTCTCACTTTAGGAGCATCATTTTGACAGATAAGTGGAAGATTAGCTGGAATGGGAAAAAAAAACTTGTGTCCAGGAGACCAATTGTCACACTATTTCAATAGCCCAAGTGTATAGTCAAGGTGATAGGTGACAATGACCTTCCTGGACAAGGGTGGTGGCAGTGTCAGAATACATATATTTCAAATGTTTGAAGAACTGTAATGTGGAAAAAGAATTAGACTTATTCTACATAGTGTAATGTTAAGGTAATTTGAAGATCTTCCCTGCCTTTTAATAGGCCCTTGTGATCTGCCTTGAGCTTTGACCCAAACCACAGTCTGAGTCATATGGAGCTGACAGTGGGAGAAGTTTGCCTAATGTGCAGCAGGTAGAAGGAATGAGCTGGAGCTGAGAGAGAGAGACAGCAGGCAGAGCAGAGCAGAGCAGCTAGCCTGGATGAGAGACAGGCATTTTGCTGAAGGGAGCTTGTTTGTGAGGAGGCCTGCTGGAGGGAAATCTTGGGGATGGCAGTGCTCCCTCTATTGGTAATGTGTACAAACTTCATTGTTCCCATGATATAATTGACTTTCTGATGTCTGAATAAATATTTTGGTTTCCTCTTTGAAGAAGAGAGTTTATATTTTGTGAATTTACCCTGGAAATACTTCTGCATATTCAGTGGTTGCTGTGTATCACATTGGTGCTACACATAGTAAAGACATGGGGAAGAGGATTGTGAACAGGGTCAAGTTACAAGGATGAGAATTTCAGTTCAATGAATAAAAAAACCTTCTATCAATCAGAGCTGTCCAACAAAGGCATGTGTCTTGCTTTGGAGATAATGAGTTCGTTGTCACTGAAAGTATTTTAAGTAGAGGTTTGTTAATCACTCATCATGAACTTTGGAGAAGTGTCTGCATGAATTTCAAATATTAAGAGAAAATATTTTGATTTTCATGAATAGAAATCTGAAAGGATAGTAGACTAAAGAGACTCAAACATCATCAGTATTTAAAATCTGACATAAGAACTGAACTTTTACTCTTTGCCTCAAATATGACATAACATCTCAAAATTTCAAATATTTGAAGGAAGATATCATGTATCAATGGGAGTTTTTAACTGTCCTTTAATAATAATAGCCAAGAGATCTGGGCCTAGACCCAGGAAGAATTTAATTCAAATCTGGTTTAAGATACTTACGGACTGGGTGACTCTGGGCAAGTTGCTTAACCTCAAATTGCCTCAGTTTAGACAACTTTACAATGGAGGAATTAATAGTACCCACCATGAGGTGTTGTTATAAGGATCAAATGAAATATTTATGAAGAGCTTAACCCAGTGCCTGGCACATAATAGGTACCATACGAATGTTTCTTCCCTTTCAACGTAGATCATCGAACCAGTCGCTGATTTAACCACCTTAATCCTTGTTCACTAGGTATGTGCGTTTCTGAAGAGGCATTTATGGCCTGAAAATAAATAAGGCCTCTCCAATGCCATATAGCATAAAAATATAAATAATATTTTATATGCCAAAATGAGGCCACAAATAACTAGTAGATGGTAATGCAATGTGATCACCAAACTACAATGAAGGGTATAGTCTTGGTAAATTCAGGCCTATATATTCACATAGAACTTACATCAGCCCACTTTATTCTAGGAAATAAAATCTGTATGAAGGGTAAAAACTTGTGATTTTTATGATACCCAAATAAATAATTTAAAACTTTATTATTTTCAGTAACAATTTCTAAAATATTCCAGTTAAGCCTCATAGGCTTTGCAAAAGTGGACATCAAAGTATATATTATTTAAATCATACAGGTTTACAAAAAAAGTGCTAGAGAAAAAATTAGGTGGAGTAAGAATACATTGATTCCAGGCTCCATTTAAATTAGTTTAGTATAAAAAAAGCAAAACAATAACTCCACTCTAATATTTTGAGGAGCTTAGTGACCTGGAAAACTTCCATACTTACCTTCTGCATGGTTTAGAGTTATGCAAAAGGAGTTAAAAATTCCTACTTAAGTCTATTATTTTATTTTGTGTTTTCTTTTTCGGACGTTCCTTAACATGTAGATATGCACCAGTCCTTCTGCAAACAAGAAAACATAGGCCCAGAAATATTGAAGCCATTTGATTCATGTCATGCTGAACATCCATAAAAAGAATGTACCTCTGTTGACATTAAGCGTGGTGTGTGTTTTCATTGAATTATGAGAGATTGATAGATATATATGAATAAAAATTGAACAGTATGTGAATACATACATCTGTACTAGTAGTAGAAGTATAAAACCCAAAGAAAGACAAATCTCTCCAATATCTAGTGAATAAATACAAATTAAGAAGCAAGAAGCAAAGTGAACTGGATCTATTTTAAATTCAGTTGAAACTCAATACAAGTATGCATAGAAATCATTAAGTAGTCGTTTAAGTTTACTGACAGAGAAACTAAGATGCGTATTAAATCCGCTATTTTTAGCTTGAGTGTCTACTGCACATCTCACCAATGATCTTTACCAGTTATTATAAGTTATTATATGTTATGATATGTTATATAAATTATTATATAAGTTATTATAAGGAGTTAGGGGGCAGAGATCTTGCTAGTTGATCATTCAACAAACACTCTATGCAGAACTCTATCTTTAAAGAGAGGTCCTGGAGCCCATGACCCTCGCCTTCCAAAGTATTCTGGAAGAAGCAATATCTTCACCCCTCTGCCAATTAGGCTAGATTTTCCTTAAAAGGCATCGACACTTTTCTCAAGACGTGGTTGGCTCAGGAGACTAAAATCACAAAGTATTGAAATAACATCTTCATCCCCTAAAGACAAAGCAGCCGTAGAGAGCTCTTCTGATTTCAGGCTGGCAGAAGCCAATGGGTAATTCAGTCAAGTTAGCTGATCCAACTCAAGATGTCTTCAATTCCTATTCTTGTTGACTATCCCTCTCCAGTTAGTCTTAAGTAAATAAATATCTTTTTTGTCAAGCTAGTTGATAGATATCTATTGAGTACCTACTATGTGCCAGGCACTGTACAAAATACTAGGAATAAAAATACAAGTTTAAAAAAGTCAGTTCTACCCTCAAAGAACTTAGAATTTAATGGGCAAAGATAACAAATAAAAGGAAGCTGAAAAGCAAAGGGGAGTGGTTGGGGGAAATTACTGGCACTGGGAAGTGGCAGAGAGTTCCAAAGAAATAAAAAAAAAACAACACAACAGTGTAGCTACTAGGAAAGTGCGAGAAAAACTGTACTGAATTCTGTCTTTAAATAGAGGCCCCAGAGCCTATGGCTCTTCCCTTCAAAGGAGGAGCAAAAGGTACTGATGCAACGTGAACATCAGTCAGATTCATTCTTATAGCATAATGAGATTTCCCAGTGATGAGTTTCCTGGGGAAAGAAGGCATGTTGAAGGAGTCCAAAGAAGTTAAAAAATAGTGTAACTGGTGGGAAACTGTTAAATGGTAAATGATTTAGAAGTGTCTTACTTTGTTGCAATATTGAATCTACAATTAAGAGTACTGGTCAGAGTAATATTTGAGCTGCACTATGCATTCACTAGGCACAGAATGAAGCACTGTGCTAAGCATTACAGATACAAAGAGAAAATAAAAAGCAATTCCTGCTCTCAAGGACATGCTAATGTAATCCAAAAGTTGTTTTCTCTTAAATTATGTCTTTTTATACCTTATACCAAAGTCCTATATTATTACTTTGCTTTCTCATGAAGGTATTTCCTTAGAATGTTTGTATTTTGTCTATAGCATCCAAATGTTCAAAAAATTAGATCATATATCGAGACCTGTAGCAGACTTGAGAGGCCATGTAGTCCAATAGCCACTTCACAAATGAGGAAATTGAGGCTCCAGTGCATTAAATGACTTACCCAAGGTCATACAGGTAGCAAGCATAAATCAGGATTTGAACATAGGTCCTCTGCTTTTTGAACCAGTTCTCTTTCCACTGTACCATACTGACTCTCTATTGAAACCTGAATCCAATGACTGATCATGGAATAGAGGTGACTTTTGGTTCTCAAAGCACATCAATATTCTGATGAGTTCTACCAGGCTGATAAGGTTTTGTATATGGATAAATGACAAGCTGCATGGGAGACTAATCCCTTTTGGTTCTGTATCTCCAATCCTATTACCTCTCACACTTGGATACTACAGAATAAACATCTATCAAATAGAAAGATTTTTAAGAATTTATCTCAGCTTGGAGAGGTTCATTTCCAGGATATTGACTACTAGGTATGAATTTTTGGGTCCTGATAGCTTCTAAAAACCTACGTTAGTAAAGGAATATTTTTATTCACACTGATGAAATACTGGTGCATTCAAGAATTATGTTTCAAAGTGTGTGGACAGAATTTGAAAGCATTCAAGAACACTCTGTGTACCAGCAAAGAAAAATATGAAATAATAGCAAGGACTATGGTAAATTGTGAGAGAAGCACAAACGAAGAAACAGCAGTTTTCAAGGGTGTTCCACAATTTTTGAGCTACTGAGTCAACATATTTTAAATTGGTGCTTCAGAAAAGCAACCTCTTCTTAGAGCCTTTCTATAGCTGACCTCAGCTCTGCTGTCCATTTCCAAAAGGAAGAGACAGATGAAAGAGAGAGAGAGAGAGAGAGAGAGAGAGAGAGAGAGAGAGAGAGAGACAGAGAGAGACAGAGAGACAGAGAGACAGAGAGAGAGACAGAGAGACAGAGACAGAGAGACAGAGACAGAGAGAGACAGAGACAGAGAGACAGAGAGACAGAGAGAGAGATCATTTAAGAGCAGGAAAAGAGAGTAATAGATTAAATGAGGAACCATGAAATAAGAATTAAGTGCAGAATGCTAGGAGAAATTGGAAACTGAAGGGGTGTGGAGAATTAGAGGAGTCAAAAGTGATTGTCAGAGCTGTACAGCTACCATGAAATTGCAAGTGCGTTCACTGGGGAAATGAGATGTATGATAGTACCTTGGAAGAGTTTGTGCTTACACAAACTTAGGGGAAACCATACTACTTTCATAGCATGCACTATAAAGTTCAAGAAAGCACCAACACTCACATAAAATTGAGCCGGATGCTCAAATAATACTATGGAAGGCTAGGGAATATCTGCCCCTCGCACAAAATAGAGTATAGTCAGCTATCAAAATACAGAGACAGGTTCAGGAAACGTGGTTGCTGGAAAGAAAAGAGGTGGCTATAGCTAAGTTTCTGGAATGAGAAAAGTCATTAACTGGTGCTTTCCATCTTGAAAACAAAAAGAACAAGGAATTCTCAGCATCAGGAAAGCCTTGCTGCTGGTGATCTGCATTGGCCACTTTTCTTTTCTGCTTTGACAAAGCAGGTGATTAATCAATGAAACAGAATATTCTTCACAGTGAGATGTTTGTAGGATAGCATTGAGATACCTCTCCCTGAAAATGTCTGTTTCTGTGAGTCTGTGTGGCTTCCTTGGAGCCCACTCGTTTAGGTTTGTGTTGTAGGATTTGGTACATCTGTGTATTCCACAGAGAACGGAGGGATATTACCAAGGAGACCCGTTGATTTGTATCTATTTCAGGGCAGGAAGAAAAGTCCAGAGAACTGGATTGAGATGGCTAGTCTATGAGGGGAAGACCTGATAGAGGAAACCTGGTTCCTGACTGGATCTTATCACAAAGACACCAGCTATTATTAATATTTATCTATGGAAACTGAAAGTTTAAGAGCTCATACTGAAGAAGGAATGGATTATGAGAACAATATATAATATAATTTATATTAATAAAAAATGAATGATTGTATCAATGCCACCTGAGCAGAGATGCTTTCAAAAGAAACAATTGCACCAAAATTTTACATACAGCATGAAATTTTTCCTAATTAACCCCACACCATTATGGTCTTTTCTCTTATATTGTGTTCCCTTAGAACAAAGGTTCTTAACCTGGAGTCTGTGAATTTTTTAGCATAAATAATCTGATAACTAAAATTGATTTCCTTTTTATTCCTATATATCTTATTTTTATGTATTTTAAAACATCATTCTGAACTCCTCAGAATGATGTTTTTAAATAGGCTTCAGTAGACTGTTAATGGAACCACCACACACATAAAATGTTAAGAAGCTGTTATAGAGAGGTGTGTGTATGTGTGTGTGAGTGTGTGTGTGTGTTTGTGAGAAAGAGAGAGACAGAGAGAGAGAGAGAGAGAGAGAGAGAGAGAGAGAGAGAGAGAGAGAGAGAGTAAAGTTGAATCGAGTATCCAGATCTTTGTTTGGACTGGCATAGAAAATTCTAAAGACAATTACCCCTTATGAGGTTTTGACCTCCCCAAGATCACAAAGCTAGTATGTTTCAGAGGTTGGGCCCGAATTCCAGTCTTTCTGATCTACATCTTTATATCTTATTGATTCAATAAATCTATACCATATACTTACATATTAATTTAGAATTACATTTTAGCTTTATACATTAAATTTTTCATAATAAGATTATGTTTCTTGAGGTCAGGGTTTAGGTCATAGTGTATATCTTTCAGAGAATCTGGAACAGTGGTAGACAAATAATTGGTTGGTTCATTATTTTCCTTCATTCTTAAAGAAGACCAAAGTGGCATTATTATATTGAGGCTAAGGTAGAGTATATCTCACTGTCGCTGATCAGATCAATATGAATTCAAAGGCCTTATGATAGGTCAAGCACAAATAGTCCATTTGAACATCTGGAGTGGAGGTGTCTCTAAATTTGCACATTTAATGTTTTTTTTAAGGTGTCTGGTAACTTATTCTGCCAGGTGACTTTCAGGATCTTTCTGAGAGAATTCAGATAGAAGTGATTCATTTTACTGTCATGGCACTGGCAGACTGTCCAGGTTTCACAGGCAAACAACGAGGTCAACACAATGACACTGTAGACCTTGACTTGGTTAGGTAGTCTAATAACCTTTTCTCTGCCACACTTTCCTTCAGAGCCTCCCTAACACTGAGCTAGTTCTGATGATATATGAATGCCAATTTTATTATCTATGTGGACATTTCTCCAAAGTAGGCTGCCAAGATAAGTGAACTTATCCACTGTATTCACAATTTCTCCATTTGCTGTTAAATGATGTTCCATGTACGGATGATATAGTGTGGCTGGTTGACAACTTGTTTTCTTGGTGGTGCTCCCATAATAGTCACTTCATCAAATATTATTATAGTTGCTGCTAATTATGAACATGTACTTCAGCTGAATTCATGTTTCTTTTGGTCACTTGTATCTTAATCTTACCAAACTGATCTTCCTACATTTTTTGAGAGTAGAAAGATTATATCTAATGAGACTGGATTTGGAGGGGCACCCAGTTTTTTTTCGCACCCAGAAGGGAAGAGACAGGTCAGCTCTCTTTTTCTCTGTCTGAAGTGAATGGTCAGGTGAAAGATGATGGCCTAAAACTAAAGTGTAACTGTAATATGACACATGCTGTGAATGTTTGCTATTTGACTGTTAAACCTTATTTTTAAATTCATTTTCAATGATTATTTGAAAATGTTCATTTCTTTTTAAAGGTTAAAAAGAGCAGTTTAGTTTATTTTGAGAAAAAAAAAAGAATTATGAGATAAAGCTCACCAAAGTACTTTCCAGAATCTCACATGAAGTGAACTGATGCTATCATTTTACAGGTTTCAAAAGAACTGAAATTTATCTTGAAACTTGTGCTGTAAATAAAATAAAATGTTTGACTTCTAATGATTATGGAAGTTGAATTTAATTGTTTTCCAGGAACATCACACTTGAGTAATGAAAGGATTAGAGTTTGACCACTTGTAACCCCCTGCAAGCACAGAATACATGCAAAGTTTTACGCATGGGGGCCACCTAGGCCTACAGCACTTAATTCTATCCTTGGAAAACACAAATCCTGCTAACAAAATATAATGTTACTAACAGCTTATATTCATAGGGTGCTTTAACGTTTGATAAGAGCTTTACCCATGTCTTTTCTTTTTCATCAATACACCTATAAAATGCTATTATTATCCCCATCTTACAGATTAGAAGAGAGAATTTCAGTGACTTGCCCAAAGTTATACAGTTAATAAATGTCTGAAGTGATTGTGAAATCCAGGTTTCTTTGAATCCAAAGCTCCACCATCCTGTAATGTTCCTTAACAGTGTGGGGAACTGATAACACACAGGAACAGATCATGTATTCATTATAAATGCATTCTGTATATACAAGGCTGGATTATCCAGTATGCAAATTATCCCTACTCCTTTCATTTTTTCTTTCTCCTCTCTTTTCTTTTTAGATGATTTTACTAGAATTCTGTAATAGTTCAACAGAGAATGGGATGAAATAGGATGACAAGATGAAACTTGAATCAAGCAACTATGCTATACATTATTCACTATAGTAAAAAGGTTTGCTGGCAGAGAAGGCTTAAAACCTATTGCTAGTATGTGCTTTTTTTGTCTGTTGCTAGATATCAATTTTTTAGTCCCCCGTTAACCATGAAGGATGAGTTAGTTGTAGCAATCAATAAGTGCTGAGTACCTAGTACTCTTCTAGGCGCTGTATTCTATTTTGTGGTGGTTCATAACTAGTAGGATACTGAAATATGAATTCAAAGAGTTCAGAATTGAAAGTGTAACCTGATGTTTTACTACTCAGTGGAGGTGAGTGGGCTTAAACTCTGCTTAAAAGAACATGAATTGTTGAACCACCAGCCCTCTACCAACAACACTGTAGTTCCTTAGTTAAAATTTAAACTTTCAAGGGCAGCTTCACCAAGCTCCAAGGAATTCCACAATTTATTCAGTTTCACAAAGTCAGGATGAGATTGGTCTATATAAACTGAGGGCAGGCTAGGGTAGTATTGGGAATAAAACTATAAAAAAAAAACTAAAACAAATCAAACCATGGTTACAAACCCTAAAATAGTATTATCTAAATAAATACCTGCAGTATTTTACTGTAGCACCATATTAGTCATTTTTCTCAATTGAAATACACACATATATGTATGTACATGTACATATATACACATATGCATTCAACATACCATGTTATCACATATAGATATAGCTATATGAGATGATATAGTATAGTGAATAAAGTTTTGGGCTCAAAGTCTCAAAATCCACCTTCAAAAATTGCCTATGACACTTAAAAGATGTATAACCCTAAGCAAGTCGCTCAAAACTCTCTGTGCCTCTGGCAAGTCCATAGGACTTATAGAATAAGTCATAAACAGCTTTAGATCTGTATAAGTGACCCACAGGACAGGCATACCCCACGTTGACAAAATCACAGATTCTTTATATGTTTGCAGTCAAATGGGCAGAGTCCTTCCTCTAAAGAAGCTTACATAATAAACATAAAAAAATAATAAATTTTGTAAAGATGTCTGAATGAAGGGCAATATCCAAAATATAATGAAATTAAGCTGTGAAAGCATGGTTACTGAATGCATCCAAAATGTGTCAGTTAGAAAACACAGGCCAAGATGGCAGAGTGAGAGCAACGACTCACCTAAGCTCTTAGACAAACTCCTTCAGATACCTCTAAAAAGAGAATCTGACCAAATTTTGGAGGTGCAGAATCCAACAGGAGACAGACTGTGGCAGATTCACAGCCCAGGACCGACTGGAAGGTCCATGGGAAGGATCTGTTCCGCAGGGGTGAATATATATGTGTGAACCATTATTGTGTGTATAGGTACATATATACATTTTGAGATAGGTAGATAGATATCTGAAAATGCAGATAATTAAAAGAAAGAATGTTGGACTTGGAATTAGAAGACCTGCCTGAGTGTGAGTCCTGATATTGACGCTTATTAGGCATATGTTTTTGAGTGAATATAATGCTAGACTTGAAATTAGAAAATCCTGAGTTTAAATTCTGCTTAAAAATCTTCCTTAGCTGTGTGACTCTGGTCAAGTCACTCAGCTTTTCCAAGCCTCAGTTTCCTGTTCTCCAAATGTGGGAGTTGTACTCAGTTCCCTACCAGTTCTAAATCTCTGGTAGTACTTTAAGCCTAAGTACTTTGACCTCTCCATTTTCTTCATCATTTCAATTTAATTCATTTCAACAAGCATTTACTAAACATCTACCATGGGCACATGTAATTGAAATTAAAATAATTTCGCTACATAACTTACACTATTATTATTGGTAGAGTGCTTTGTAAATTGTTGTATTGTAAAGAAAGAGAGGTTTTTTGCTTCAGCATTGAGATATTCATACCCAAAACAGAATCTGATTAGTCAGAGAAAGCTTCACAGGGAAAATTTATGATAGCAAGTAGTGGGAGGTCTTTCTCTCTCATTGACTATATCTTGTTTATCTTATTTATGCTTATTTTATCCTATTTATGTTGTTTGCATGTTCCTTTCTCTCACAGTCTTACAAGATCATCAGAAGCATGAACTGTCTTTTACTTTTCTTTGTATCCCTAGCATTTAGCAGAGTGCTTGACACATACTAGGTGATTAATAAATGTTTTTTCACAGATTGTTTGGGAGATACTTAGACCTCATTCTAATCACATACCATAACTTGAAAAGAAATTTGAAGCTTGTAATGCTATCTTATTATTTCAGAAAACTTCTCCAGAAAATGTTTTGGAAATTCAGGCTAAGTTGCTATGGAGTCCTTGGAACTACCAACACAGGCATGTTTGAGAAAGATTGGAAAGCTTCAAGTGTTTGCTAGGGCAGAGCTATGGCTAATCATACAGCACAAAGCTACTGTTTTCCAACCTGCAGTTATTTTCTGTGAAAAACATCTCATACAACTTTCAGAGCAGTCTAAAACATAGAACATCTCTGTATAACAACAAGTTGCTATAGAAAAATACATGGAAAATTCCTACATCCAGGAAACAAGATGGCAGAGTAAGCAATAAATGACTGAAATTCTCCCAGATTCACCTCCAAACAATCATAAAAAATCCTAGAACAGCAGAAACAAAAAAAAATATGAGATGAAACAATCATTTAGCACAAGAAATCTGGAAGATCTGGAGGAAAAGTATGTCTCATTTGGGTAAAAGAGAAGCACAATTCAGGACAGGAAGTCAGTAACAAGCCCCACCTCAGCAAACTAGCAGGAGATTCTGAGCCCCAGTGTGGAGGAGCAGGCAAATGCCAAGACCAGAACCCACCACATGCCTCGGTATAGCTAGGGCAACAAGTAGATGCCAGCTATGAGTACTTCCATGTGCTGCAGCATAACCCAGGCAAACTTCAGTGACAAGAACTCTACATGCTTCAGCATAGCCATGGGCGAAGAGATAGACACTAACCCTATGGGTGCCTAACAAACAGGAAGCTGCTAGCACTGGGCCCTGGCATGTGCTTTAGTATATCCCTGGGAAAAAGTCAACCTCCAGCTGCCAGATCACCGAGTCCTTCAGGATATCCCTAGAAAATGAAGAAACATCCAACTGGCCTCTGCACATGTCAAGCACAAAGACTAGGACCCCAACTTAGCACTTATGGCCTCCAGCAGTGCTAGTCACTCCCTCACCCCATCCTACAATAAAACACCAGACACAAGGGTCTCCCTTAAACTTCAGGGCAACATCAGCACAGCACCAGGTAAATAGCCAGGGCCCATAGCCCCCAGCATCAGAAGTCTAAGACAGTGCCTCTTCCAACCCAGGAGCAGAGCTAAAATTTAAAAGAAAGGAAGAAGACCCAAAAAGATGAATAAAAAGCAACAAAAAAAGATCTGACTACAGAAAGTTATTGTGCTGATAGGGAAGATCAAGACACAAACTCATAGAGGACAGTAATGACAAACACCTAAAAACAAAACTAGAAACAAAAATAGAAAATGGTCTCAAACCCAGAAAGAACTCATGGAAGAGCTTAAAAAGGAGCTTAAAATCATATAAGCTATAAAATAATATAATGATAAAATCAGAAAAAAAATAGGGAATATAAATGAGAGTGATGCAAAAGAATTATGGGAAAAAGTCAACAACTTAGAAAAAGAAAACAATTGCTTAAAAAGTAGAATTGGCCAAATGGAAAAGAAAGTACAAAAGCTAATTGAGGAACACAACTCCTTAAAAGTTAGGACTGGGTAAGTGGAAGCTAGTGATCCTATGAGACTTCAAGAATCAATGAAATAAATTCAAAAGATTGAGAAAATGGAAGAAAAGGTAAAATATGTCATGGCAAAAACAACTGATCTGGGAAATAGATCCAGGAGAGACAGTACCAAAATCATTGGACTACCTGAAAGTCATAATCAAAAGGAGGACCTGGACAGTATCTTTCAAGAAATTATTAAAGAAAACTACCCTTATATCCTGGAACCATTTCTGTTTTATTCTTTGGTCTGTCTCCTTCCTCAGAGGATGCTGCATCTCTGACCATTCTCTCTAGTTTGGTGATGATTTATATCTTCCATTCCACTATCATTTTCAGGTCTTCTTCTTCTTACTACTACTGAACATGTTGGACTCTGTAGTTTGTCTACATCGCCTTTTCTAAATGCTTGTCATTGCTATCTACTAAAATCCATGCTATTTCTTCTTATTTCTTAAGAAGTCCAGTATCTATGTCAAAGTGCTTCTCTGAACCCCAACTACTACATTATCTATTAGGGACCTCAGTTTTGATTATGATGTCCATTCAAACAATGCAACCACAATTCTTAATAACTCTGATTTTAGCAATTTTGAGTGATTTTGTTGCATCATTAACGTAAATTGTGATGTTCCCTGAACTTGAACTTTCCTCCTCACCTGATTCCTCTTCCTGTTCATCTTTTCTGTCCTTCTGTATCCTTCTGTGTCTTACTCCAATTACAGTTGTTTTCCTTTTTTTATAATTTTTTCTTTTTTAAAATGTATATAATAAAATGACCATTTCCATGACATAGTACAATATAAAAGGTACACATGAAAATGCAAATTTACTATGCACAACTTGCTATTCCTTTCAAATTTACTACAGAATTATCATATAGATTACTTTTTTTCTTCACTCCTATTCCCAACCCTAGAGATAGCTACAACTTACAGCTGTTTTTTAACCTCACCAACATCTCTTATTACATTTGGTCTTCAGTGTTCTTAAGCTTGAGACAGTCGTGGAGGGGAACTAAAATATGGAATTTTGGAATCTACCATAAGAATGTCCCAATCTCCAAGACTTCAGGTTGCTTTTTAATAAAGCTATGAGAAGATGATAGTCAACAATCTGAGCCCTTAATCTCTTTGAGTCAAGCAAGTTTTGAGGAATGCCTCAATAAATTTTAAGGAAAATGGCCTGATTGGCATCTGGGGAAGGAATTAAGATATTGCCACTATCAAAGAAGGGATATACTTAATTTTCAGAATGAAGTATACATAGTGCAGGACCCTGGTCCAAGAATTTGCTCTCCTTGAAAATGGGCATTGGTTACAAGGGTTTTGGTGTCTTTTTTTAAAAAAAAATTACTAGTGGAAGTGAGAGGGAGGGAATGCATGTAAGTGCATGTAAATTAAAAACAAAGTAAAATTAAAAAAATTCTATAAAAGAATTGAAATTGTAAATTTATAAAGGAAAGAAATTCTGATGTGGGAAAAAGAAGAATTCTTTAAATAGATGAATATAGATACACATGGAATTCATCAAGAACCTTAAATTTTTAAGTCCCATGAGTGTAGGCAACACATAATGAATATCGAAGTATGGTTCTCGCTTCTTAATGTATACAATTTAATTTAAATATACTAATAAAGTTGTTTTCTATTATTTTGTTCTTAGTTCTCTTAGTGTCAAGGGAATCATGTCATTATGTCAAGGAAATAGACACCATATTCCCAATTTGTTGAATAACATAAACACTTCAGTTTACATTAAGAGAGATAATGAACAAGAGAAGCAAGATTTTGTAAAGATGGACTAGAGATGATTTGCATAAAGGGAGTAACTACCTCCATTGATGAGATAACATGGAAGTCAGAAGTTTTCTTGGATACATTTTGTTTATAGATTTTTCTTTTTATTATTAAAAGAATAAAATGAAATCAAATTACCATCACCTATGTTGTCATCAGTCATCAGTTAACTCAGCTATTTTTAAATATATGGATATATACATCTTTTATTGCTATCATTAATCTCCTTCAAATATAAATATAAAATTGGGATTTTTGGGTCAAAGAATTTTAAGAATTTTGTCACTTTATTATATAATTTCTTATTCCTTTCCATGACCATATGAAGAATTCAGAGTGCCTTCAGTACTGAATTGCTATGTCTCTTTTAAGATAGTCTATATAAATGTGGAAGACTTTTTCTTTTACCATTTTTGGCAGTTCAATGGATAAAATATGATATTTGAAATGGTTTGACATTTTATTTTCCAATTATTAGGTTTGGTTCCTTACAGTTTTTGTTTCTTTTTTTTTGAAAACTGTCTAATCATATTATTGTGTACCTTATCTTTTGGAAATTGTCTTCAGTCTTTCAGTTCCCTAAATGTTTTGAATGAAAGAGTTTAATCAGAAATGTTTAATTAAATATTTTCCCAGCATTTATCTTTTTTTCTAGCTATATTCAGTTTGTTTCAGAAACCACTGTTGATGGAACTGTGAACTGATTCAACCATTTTGGAGAGAAATCTGGAACTATGTACAAAGAGTTGTGAAACTGACTATACCCCTTTTCACAGCAATGCCAGTAATTGATCAATTTCCAAAGATGATTAGTGGAAAAGTAAAAGAATCTATATGTAATAAAAATATGTACAGCAACCCTTTTGGTGGAGGTAAAGAAGGAGAAATTGCAGGGATGCCTACCAACTGGGAAATGACTGAAAAAGTTGTGGTATATGATCATGATGGAATAATAATGTGCTATAAAATGATGAGCTCATTGATTTTAGAAAAAACATGGATAGATTTGCATGAAATAATGAAGAGTGAAATGAGTTTAACCAAGAGAACATTGTATACAATAATAACAATATTGTTTTAAGAACAACTTTATGTGACTAAGTCATTTTGACTATTATAAATATCCAAATTAGTAACAAAGGATCTATGAAGGAAGATGCTATTTGGCATCTAGATAAGGAACTGATAAATAGAGGTATGCATAGAATTATATGTGTGTATATATGTGTGTATGTGATGTGTATATATATATATATATATATATATATATATATATATATATATATTACCTACATACGTATTTCTGTCTAATGGTAGCCATCTTGGGGGAGAGGAAAAAAGTTATGTTAACTTTATTCTATATTTAAAAGGAATAGCAAAATGTACATTATAGATTTGCAGTTTCATGTACAATTATCTTTTTTATGGAAATGTTTGTTTTATTTCATGAATTAAAAAAAATGTAAAACTTTAAAAACACATAAATTCATATGTGAACTGAGAGAATTATAGAGGGCTTTTATAAGTTATGTATGAACTGAAAAAATATCTTTTTAATAAAAATTCTCCCAGACATTTAGACCATTTTTGTGTTTAAATAACTCAAAAAATGACTTGGGTTGTAAATTTTTAAATTGGGAGGGCCAAGGTATTCACTGAAGATGGAAAATCAAGCTTAATGTGAGTAAAAGTCACTTAATATTTTAGACGATATAAAGAGCTTAATATTGGAATAAAGAGCGCAAGTAGAAAGCAGAGAAATGTTTATTTCTGTAAGTTGAATCTGATCGTTATTGATTCTTTAAAAACTCCCTAACCAAAGTTAAATACTAGTGATACCATACAATCATTATATATGTACCCCTCAAGTACACTATCTTTTGCTAGAAGATGAAAATGAAAATCATAATTGTTGTCTCTTTCTTAATATCCATGATCTTACAAAGAGGAGGTTGTGTTGAACTTGGAGTCTGAAAGACTTGAGTTCAAATCCTGCCTCAGGTACTTAGTTGTATGACTGAGCAAATCATGTAGACTTGATGAGCCTTTAAAAAAATCTTAAAGTGGAGAAAAAAGTAGTACATACTTTATAATTATTGTGATCAAATGAGAAAATATCTGTAAAATACTTTGAAAACCTTAAAGCATTATTTCAATGCTGGTTATTATCATTATAGAATTTATAGTTCATCTTTGCAGAGTTGGACTCTACTATTCAATGGAGACATGCGTAAAAGGGTACATAATGGGTTTAGAGAATACTTTGTGCTCTAGTGACAATGAGGGGAACAACTTGTCTAAGACTGAAGTTATATGTAGGGAACAAAGAAACCTAGCAATTACAACCCTCATTTAATTTTCCTTCTAAGGTCTTTTCTATTCTAAATTTATGATCATTTGAGGCTCTCTAATCAGAATTTCCAGTATTTGGAAAAATATTAATATGTGGCATCAAGATTTGTTTAGATGCTATTTGATTATAATGTCTATGAATGCTTTGTAACCTATAGAAGCTATAGAAAAGAATATGCTTATCTACTCCATAATGAGCCATTTTTTATCTGCTATGGACATTCATTCTACAGGAAAACACTTCTAAGTCAAACTTAAGAGTTAGGCCCCTGTAAGTGGTTTTTCAACTTAGCAGTACTATAATGGCTAGAGGAAGGAAGACACTTGGAAGGAGCTCAGATTTAACTCAAGGATGATAGGGCCTACCTTCTCTAGCAGCTTATTGCCCCCTCTGGGAAATCAACATTCCATCTCCTCCCCTACATCCATGCTTTTTTTTTCTTACTGTATCTCTTTTCTCCTTAATAATCTCCAGTGGCTCCATTACGCCTGTTGTATAAAATGTATTCTCCTTTTTTTTTTTTTTTTTTAAGGTTTTTAAAGCCTTTCACAAGCTGGCTTGAATCCACCTTTCTTGCCTTATTATGCTTTATTTCCTTCCCTGCACACACCAGTCTAGATTACATTGGTCTTCTTGCTTACACATGAGATAATAACTCCCATTCCTAAGTCTGGAATGCATTAAACCCACTTCTCCATCTCTATATCTGAAAGGTTTTTTTTTTTTTAATGTTTCCTTCAAAGTTTAGCTCAAACAGCACCTTTTGCTTGAAATCATTTGGATCCTTGCAGCTCTTTGCCTCCCCCAAATTATTTTAATTTATTTTGCATTTATTCTGTATGTTAGGTATATGTTGATTCCCCTAATTAAATGGAAGTTCTTTGAGGTCATTGACTATTCATTTTGTTTTTGCAGTCCTAGCACCTATCCAAGTGTCTGACACTTTGGAGATGCTTAATAAATGTTCCTTGATTAATTGATTCACCTTCTGCTTGTGGTCATTATTCAAAGCTCAGTTCAGATAACAACTCCAAGAAACCAAATCCTTCAAAATTGCAGCTCCTCAAATAACTACGCATTAAACTTATGCAAATGCAATAGAAAATACTTAGAAGATAAGCTCCCTGATGGCTTGGGAGTCTTTCCTTTTTCTCTTGGTATCCACCATACTTAACATTGTAGTATGCAAGCGATAAACGTGCAATAAATAGCTGTGGAAAATGAAATGACTTAGAGGTGGGGACTCAGAAGATAAGAACTTCTGCCCTTAGGAAGAGAGGACAGACACAGAGGAAAAACATTGTAGCTCTTGATTTTGCTTACAATGCCTCCCCTCTCTTCCTCTTATAATGGTTTCTGGCCCAGTCAGATCATAGGAAGGACAGATGTGAGAACTGAGCTTTGAGATTAGGTATTAAGAGTTAGGTCTCCATATATACAGGCATGACTTTAAATGACATCATTTTGAAAATCTAAGTCTGTGAGGCCTTTTTTAAAATTTAAATAATCTTCATTTCTAAGACAAATAAACTGTTAAGTGTTCTCTGGCATTTTCCACCTGCCGCAAAAGTGAGGGTGAGGAACCTGAAAAATCATGAATAGCATAAGAATATTAAGTGCTATAATTTAAAAGCCTTAGGGAAAGACATTTTGATGAATGCTATCATCAATACTTCGGGCTCTATGGCTCTGTAAAATGTGTGCACAGACAGAACATTCATGGGGATATGCTGGGAGCACTGCAGCATGACTAAGCCAGGAGGAAAGGAGAACTATTCAATCTAGCTCAGAGTGCAGAAGGGGTAGGGGAGGGTTTATCACTTTTACCGCGCACACACACACACACACACACACACACACACACACACACGCACTGAATGACAGAGTCCAGATAAGCAGTTGTCAATAATTCCCCCCACATTTCTGATTACATCACAGAGGTTTTTGTATAGCCTGGGTCCTTTTCTTAGGTTAGATCTAAGCCTTGATTTGTTTCAAGATTCATATCTATCATTTCTTTATAGAGTTCAGAGTTGTGTGGTATCAATTATTCAAAGTTTGGAAGAGATGCCAGATTTTCGTTGTTAAACTTCAGTTTGCAAATTAAAGAAATATTTCCCCAACATCCCCACCTACACACTAGTTAGGGAAGGAAACTTAGATTTAGGATTGATCGAGCTTCTTTTAATGTTGTCACTATGTTCGTTTTTCTTATGTCAGAGAGTAAGTATTTTGATCTATTTCATTCTGATTTATTTAATTGCTATTTAAAAGAAGGCGATGTTATCAATGGGAAAAATAAAATTTCATCTTCTACCTGTCACACTATGGTCAAATACCTTAATTTTTCTGGACTTTATTTTTTTTTCTACTCTAAAATGAAACTTTTGATAACAATAGCCTTAAGGATTCCTTCTATCCCCAAAACTATGATCACTACAGTGAGAAGAACGAACCAAGCATTATAGAGAAATATTAAGAGAATAGAAAATAGAGATTTGAAGAATATTAAGGGCAATATTGCTTCAAGTATAAGAACCATGTTACCAGTTTTATTAGTACTTTCCCATGGTACATAACACAATACTGTGCATGCAAGGAATCATACAGATCCTAGCTCTGGAGCTGGAAGAGACTTTAAGAGACCATTTAGTTCAATAATCCTTCTATTTCTCTGGTGGGTGAGGGGGGACCTTTCTTCCCTCCTCTACCATTACTCAGATGAGAACAAGAGGGCCACCTGCATTTGGGACACCCAAGGCCAGGCTCATGCCCTCTCATTCCTGGGCCTAAATTTCAACCTCCCACTCACTCCTTATCGAACCAATGACTCTACCAGCCTCCCGGATGAAGGAACAGACCTAGATCCAAATAAGGTCTCTCTACAATAATGCTTGGAGACTGTAAACTTCTCTACCTATCCATTACCTCAAGATTCTTTACTTAGTAACAAGTTGAAAAGTTATAAATGATGTTCTTAATGCATATATACATAGTTATATGCAAAATACACACACACTTATTATCTTATCTGTAGAGCTTCTCCCATTTCCTTCTTGTAATTATCAAAGGCATTTTGCAGAAAATCATCCTGTATTACCTTATCATTTTCTCCAATTTCATTTCCCCTCAATGCAAGTCTATCTATATCCCAATTCTACCCTGCACCCCACTTCCACAGCACCTTCTAGAATTCTCATTTTGTATTGAGCAAACTCTCTTTCACCCTGGACCTTTTTTCCTACACTTTTTCTATCAGTTGTCTCTCACTTATCACTGAGATTTGGCTCCCCTCTGACTGCGCTGCATCTTTACCTCTTCTCTATGGCACAATGCTACATTCTCTACATTCTACGTCTGTCACACACTAGCCCTAGAGGGAGAGTTGAAATAACTCTTGCTCCTTTTTGTAACTTACAGATTCTCTCTTTTGTTACTTTCACTCAGTACTCTTTTGAGTTCCTTCTATTAACATTTCTACCTAATAAAAATTATAATAACTGTAGTGTATCAACCCCCAAGTCACTCTTCCTCCATTGAGGAGTTCAGCACCTTGGCTCACCATTTTCTACTTCTTCTTAATTCCTGCCATATACTCAGGGACTTTAATATCCACATGAATTCCCATCAGACTCACTAGTCTCTCATTTCCTTAGCCCTCTTAGGACTCATGACCTATCCCTTTACTCCACCTCAGTCACACATAAGAGTGCTCATACACTAGATTTGACTGTTATGCACAAGTGTTCTATATCCTAAATGAAACAAAAAACAAACCTTTCACACGGCCCTACGTCACCAAAGACCTTCTATGATTTCAGTTATCCTGTTGTTTCACTTTACTCCCAATATGTATTCTTCACTTTAATCAAGATTTCCATTCCCTCTCTCCTTCAGCATTTACTTAGGATGTTACCTTTGATGTGAGTTTTCTTTGTTCCATCTCCAACATCACCCCAATGGTTAACCATTCTAACTTTATGTTGTTCTCTGATCTTGAATCCTTTGCTCCTTTGTCTTCCAACCTCTTCTCTTTCCTAGATACAGTCCAAGATAACTCTCATTGTCTGCTTCCTCTGTTCCCACTCACTAACAACTGAATGATGCTAAAGAATGTCCCACAACTGTAATGATTAGATGCATTTATTAAGAAATCTTTAAAATTCTGTTATGCAACATCAACAGGGCTGTTAGTATAGCAAGCGTTTTTATTCTTCCTGAATGAGTTCCCTAATTCACCCCTCCAAAAAGATGCTATGATTAACTCCCTTTCTTCAGGTGTCCCTTCTTTCCCTCCCCTCTACCATACTGCTCAGCTGAGAACCTTGCTTTCTACTTCACTAGAAAAAAAATTGAAGCCATTCAACCTGACCCCACTTGTCCCATTCTTTTCATCTTAAAAACTCAACATCGTTTGCCAATCATTTTTCTTTCCCTCAGTCTCTGACAAAGAGGTGACTCCTATCTATGCCAAGGCCACCATATTTCCATGTATATTTGACCCCATGCAGCCCTATCTTTTTCAACAAAGAAAATTCTGAATTCCTTGTACATGAAACTTTAATCTCTCCCTATCAATTGATTCTTTCCCAAAAGTTTCCAAGTGTTCTCAAGTCATAAAAAAAAAAAACAAAGCAAAAATTATCTTCAGTAGACACTTAGTAGATGATAATTCCTTTATTTCATTTCCCTATATCTCTTGTTTCTTAGCCAAATTCCTGGGGAGCATTATCTATACTTACTCTTCTTTCATCACTTTCCCAGGCCCAGATGCAACGGTATCTTCTTCCAACTCCTCCTTCAACTATTGAGAAGACAAGTAATATGATATCCATTATACCTATAAAATCACACAAAATATATTTCTATATTTTCATGAGTATAAAAAGACAAGAAAAAAAGTTGAAAGAATGTCTTTCAATCAAAACTCAGAGTTCATTAGTTCTCTCTCTCTCTCTGTGTCTTTCTCAGATAACATTTTTAATTGAATCCTTTGAAATTGTCATGGATTGTGCTATTACTGTATAAAATTTTCTCCAGGTTCTGTTTATTTCATTTTGCATCAGTTAATAAATGTATTACAAGTTTTTTCAGAAACTATCCCCTTCATCATTTCTTACTGCACAATTCTGTCCCAATTGTATACCGTAACTTGTTCTGCCATTCCCTGATTGATTAGCAATCTGATGGACTTTTCTAAGTCTTAATCCTTACCTATTTGCTGAATTTGACACTGTTCATTACTCTCTCTTCCTAGTTCTCTCTGAACATCTGTGACATTGCTGTCTCTTGGTTCAATTCCTATCTGTTTGACAGATCCTTATTATCCTTTCTGGCTCATCATCTACAATATGCCCCTTAATATTAAGTATTCCTTAAAATTTTGTTTCTTTTTTTCTACCTCTATACTTTCCTTAACTTCATTAACTCTCATGGTTTTAACAATCATATTTCAGAAGATGTCCTCCAAATCTATATTTTAGACTCCAATCCCCTTCTATGCTTCAATCTCATATCAACAATTGCCTGTTATACATTTCAATTTGTAAGTCCTGGAGACATATTCCACTCAATGTGTCTCAAACTGAACTCATTAACTTCCCCCTTAAATCAGCCCTTTCCCCAAATTTTCATGTTTCTGTCAAAGGCATTTCCATTCATCAGTGTCTGAGGTTCAAAACATTACCGTTATCCTGGATTCTTCACTTATCCTAACCATGGCTATCGAATCAATTACAGATTTTGACATTTCTACTTTTACAACACATTCCACGCCTCTGCTCCTTTCGCAATTCTACTGCATTTCTTAAGCTTTATCACCTCCTAACTGGTCTTCCTACCTCAAGTCTCTGACCACTCCAATCTGTTCTGCATGCTGTTGTCAAAGTAGTTTTTCTTAAATTCATATCTGATCATGTGACTGTACTACTCAATCAAATCTGATGGGTTCTTATTGTCTTTAGGATAAAATATAAACTCCTTGATTAATCTCTATAAAAGTTGGTTCAAATCTATCTTTCTAGGCTCACAGGATACTGTTCTCTCTTCTGCAAACTGTGATCTGGCTTTACTGTCCTTATCTCTTTTTTCACTCATATCAATTCATCTTTCATCTCTGTGCTTTGCACTGACTATTTCTCATGACTGGAACACACTCCATAACCTCTGTCTGATAGAGTCCCTCTCTTTCTTTAAGATGCAGGTCAGTGACAGACTTCTACTTGAAGCCTTTTATTATTCGTTCTACTGATAGCACTCACCTTTTCAAACATTAATCAATTTGTGATCATAGAAATCACCTAATAAGTATGTATTGATTGGATTCATCGACATCAAAATAAAAATTAAAACCATGGGAACTGGATATCTTTTAAACATCTTAAACTTAACTTCAACACGTTCAAAATTGAATTAATTCTTTTTCCAAAACCCACCCTCCTCCCAAATTTCCCCATTACTGGATAGCTATCAATTAAGGAATAGCTGGATATAGTATAGAGTATATTTTTTGAATGGTTGTAATGGACGATCATCGTGCTGTAAGAAATGATAAAGGAGGCTATGGAAAGACTTGTATTAACTGATTCTAAGTAAAATGAGCAGAACCAGAAGAGCATTGTACATAGTAACTACAATATTTTAACAATGATTAACTATGAAAAATGAACCTACATTCACCAACAAAATGATTCAAGTCAATTCCAAATGACGCATTTTGAAAAATGCTATTCATCTCCAGAGAACTAATGAACTGAGTGCAGATCTAAGTAACTCATTTTTCATTTCTTTTTTTCTGTTTTTTATTTTTGCAATCTGGCTAAAAAGATAATGTGTTTTGCTTGACTTCACATACATAATGGGCATAATATTACCCTCCTCTCAAGGGTGTGGGGCAGCTAGAGGGAACTAGAAGCAAATAAAAAAAGTTTAAAAATAAATAAAACAGGAGGATTAAAGAAAATCCTTCCTTATTGTCAAGGGAATGACTATCCTTCTTTTGTCCTACAAACTAGGTCACATCTTCAAATTCTCTCTATCTCTTAGCCCCCGTATCCAATCTTTTGCCAAGGCATGTCAATTTTACTTACGTAGTATCTCTTGAATACACTCCTATTTGTCCTCTGATACTGCCACCATTCTTGTGTAGGTTTTCAGCTCACTCCTGCACTATTGAAACAGACTGCTGGTTGGTCAGCCTGCCAAAAGTCTCTCCACACTCCTGTTCATCTTCTATTCAGCTGTCAAAATGATTTTCCTGAAGTGGAGTTCCAGTTATGTCAAGCCTCCATGCCTCAATCAACTCTGGTTGTCCCCTAATACCTGCAGGATCAAATATAAAGTCTTTCAGCTTTCAAAACCCTTACTAATCTAGCCCAGGAATACACACACACACACACACACACACACATACACAAAACAGATTTTTGGTTTTGTTTTGCTTAGTAACCTCACAACGTCCTCTCTGATCCAGTGACATTGGCCTTGTAGTTCCTTGAACAAGATACACCACCTTTCTGCTTGATGTATATTTACTGGCTATTCCTCATACATGAAATGTTTTTCCTTCCTCATCTCTGCCTCCTGGTTCAAGTCTGAGTTAAAATCTATCTTTTACAGGAAATTGTTCCCACTCCCTCTTAGCACTAGTTGCTTCTCTCAGTCACTGCCTACTTATCCTACAATTAGTTTGTTTGTACATAATTTGCATTGTTGTCTCTCTCATTAGATCATGAGCTCCTTGAAGGCAGGACTGTAATTGTCTTTCTTCATCAATGAGTAGCACAGTGTCAAGAACATAATAGATGATTAATATATGTTTATTCACTGTCTGATGGATTCATTCCAGCTTCAAGTCTTCTTTCCCTCACCTTAGCAACTTATTTAAGTAAATGTTAACATTACTTCAAAATACAAATCTGTGTAAAGTTTCATGATGTTTGAGATCATATAGTATGTCTCCTTTACAAAACAGAAATTTAAGTTTTTCTTAAATTGAATTGCTTGAAAGATGCTTTTTGATTAGCGTTATAGCTTCTATTGATATATTGTTTGTTTCTCCCCAAAAACTGTGTATAATATTCTTGTGAGATACAAAGAATATTGTTTTTGGGGGAAGAGATTGATTTTAATCAATATGGATTAAAAAATACTTTTGCCCATGCAGATCAGCAATTCCTTTGTAACTGAGAGGACACAGAGTCATTAAGTGACTCCAATAGTCATGAAACCATTAAGGGTTAGAGACAGAATTTAAATTCAGGGATTCCTGACTCCAATGTAAAGCTTCTATGCATGAAAGAGCAAGTGTTTTTATCTGCATCTTGCAGATGATGAACCTGAGTCTCAGAAAATTTAACTGAATTCCCTAACATCACAAGGACCTAACATCATGGGTAATGGACCCAATACTCAAAGACCAATGCAATGCATTCAAGTTTAGTACAGTTTAACAACAAAAACAAATTTATAGAACTAATTATATATGCAGGCATGCTTTTCTCACAGGGAGATTTACCTGTGCTACAAAATTATTTTTCTTGGCATAATATAGGTAACAGTTGAATAACTCTTCATATCCCATAAATTGCATTTTATAGAGTCTCTCATCTCTCCTTCACAATAATTAATCAACAAGTCTATAAAAATTAAAATCTTTGTGCCAGGTACTATGGTAAATTCTGGGAACACAAAAAAAATGAACAGAAAAATAATCCTTATTTCCAAGTTTCTACTCAGCTCTGAGTTTTGCCTTAGGAATGTTTTCAAGTTCTCTGTTCAAATGTGATCTCCCTGAGAAGTATGCAAGCTGGTGTACTTTTTTCCTATGGAGTTAATACAATTTATTTTTAATGAACCAAACTCTGAATGCTTTGTATAAATTACATAAACTTGCATGTGATCAATACTTGCAGGAATCACTGGGTTTTTTCTCTTTTTTTTGGCAACAAATACATGATGCCTTCCTTTATGAAGGATAGAATTAAGCTTACATCACAGAAAACTGCTAAAGCACTTTGCTAGTAATTCACATGACAATGGAAAATGTTCAAGTCAATTAATAATAATTATTATGGATATTATTCGGATCTGTCACTTTCTAGTTTTTCAGAGAAACTTGAGTTTTAATTGCCTCCATCAATAAAACCATTCTGCTCTTTAATGGAATGTAATTATCCTGTTTCTCATTTGATCTGAATTACAATTTTGTCGTTGAACTCTTTTGACCATGGAGACAACCAGAAATTTTTCCAAGCCATCTTCTTTAAAGGTTGTCTCATTTTTTCCCATTTCTTTGCTTTTTCAAGTCTTTGTAGTATAGTTTTTGATTGATCATGAATAGTTCTTTTTTTCTGCTCTGACTCCTTGTTTCTTGTGATTCTTTTTATTTCACTTTCAATTTGGATTAAGGGTACCAAGAATATCTTATTTAACTTTTAATTATAGATTCCATTTCAGATGCCCATTAAATTTTTATCTCTATTAAGGTAATTTGTTTACAAGTTTTGTATAGCACACACAATTATATTTTATATGCCTTATGTGTTTGTGTAATATATGTATGTATACACAGGTATGCATATACATACACATATGCTTCTGTGTCAATAATATTGCATTGTATTGTAATTTTTCAATGTCTTTTTGCATGTCTTCAATACTTTTCACAGGTTGCTTCTGTCACAATGATATTTAACACCTATTCTTAGCAATATTCCTCTATGGCTTCATCTTTCTTCATTTTGGTATTAATGAGCCATTAGAGACAATATACATTGTAATGTGTAGGTCCTGAAATGTTATCACACTCTGTATAATATTGTGAGAGAAGATGAGAATTTACAATGGCTATAGAAAATACTAACTCTGGAAATCACTCCAATTCATCATAATTTGTCTATTAGTGGGTTTTGCTACTTCTGAAGTAAAAGTGATTTTTCAGAATTCTTTTCTGAATATATATATATATATATGTTTGTGTGTATCCTCTTCAAAATTGTTGCCAACATTAGTTCTATTTTTTGCAATTATTTCATTATTAGATAGAGATTCTAAAGTCTGCATAGATTTTCAGACTTCAATACTTAATTTTGTCCAACTTCATATTCAAAAGTTACTTCAGTTTCTGGTCTTATTTCACCTTAGTTGAATCAGAAAGGTAGATGTTAGAATGGTACTGCATTAGTTTGTAATACATTTTTGTTTAATTTTGAGCTGAGGATATCATTGACAAAAAGTTATTAAGAACCTTTGTCTATCATTGGTAAAATCCTTTTCTGATTTGGTGGTAACACTAGCAAATGATAAAAAACAAAAACAAAAACACTAACAAATGATAAAAAAAAATTTAAAAAAATATCCATGTTTTCTGTCCATTCATGTGCACATCTGCCTTATCCACTTAAGCGGTAGGTAGCATCTGAATCAAAACATTTCTGGCAGTATAGGAAACGGCATTTCTGATTCATTCCTACATATCTTGCTTCCTTTGATGTTAGTATCACTTTCTCTATTATCCATGTCAAGCTGGCTATTATAGTGGTTTTAAGTTCTGCCATTCTGTGGCACTGTTCATTTCTTAATGTCATGCATAAAAGTGCATCTCACTGAAGAGGGTGCTAACTCAATCAGTGCTATCATCAGAGCTCAAATTACCAGCATATTGCTTTGAGGCTTCCATAAGAATCATGTTGGTCTCAGGGTACGCAGAGTCTCTAATGTACATCACTCTTTGAAATTCCCTTCCTATGTCCTTCTGCTTGCTCACTTCATATAGGATTCATTGGGATTTGAAAGAATGGTGATCATCATCATCATCATCATTACATTGTCTATTTATGTTTCTGCAAATTGATCTTCATAATTTAAAGTGATGAAACTACCAATGTGATTGCGGAGTTTAAAAATAGTACTGTAAACAGAAAATTTGTATATTTGTTTTCATAGATCAACTTGGAAGGATCAGAATAAGAGTTTAAAAATAGTCATACTCAATAATTCTAATATTAGAAGTATACCCTGAAGGTGGTATTGAAACAATAAAAAAGCTATCTGCTCCAATGTTTTCATAGAATTACTACTGATGATTGCATAAAGAAATAAGAAAAACTGATCTCATATTCAACAATGGGAGAATGCTTATGGAAAATAAAATTAAGAAAAAGTAGGAAGAATACAAAGAAAATTGGAAAGGTTGTACAGGAGAAATTTTAAGCTATGTCATGAGAACTTATTGTTAAATTTTCAGTGTAAGCATTTCCAGTTTAGAAATTGGCAAATACTACAAATCAATGTTGTATTTGCTGTTTAGTTGATGTTCTGGAGCTAATAAGGTGATTGGAAAATGTTAACAACACAGATTAAATTTAAATGTGTGGCATGCATACATTTTTTCTTCAGAGAACCAAATATTATATATTTACCAGTACATTTGTGGGGAAAGCTTTCTGAAATAAAGCAGAAAAATTGAGGTAGAAGACTAGAATACATATGATGATTGCATAATGAAAAGTAAATGAAAATTAATGGACAATGAATTGTGATGGGGACTTCAAAGGAAATAACTAAACTAATGGCATAATATTATACTTATTTAAATTAATTATTTATGATTTAGTTTTTGTATTGCTGAGCCATATTAATTTTTAATAAAATACTGAAAAACATAACTGACTTATTTTCTAAGTACTTCCTACAAATGTTTTTGCTTCAAGGGACTTTATCACAGTCTAGAAATAGTTAACATGTCTTCAACAGACTGAATTCTGATGAGAGCTTTTGATTAGTCGTCAAAAAAAAATAGAAACTCATATTGAAATTAAAATTCAAATTGAAATGCAGACATTCTGATTATAAGATGCTCAGTTATTTCCAATGCCAGAAAAGTAAAAGCGTGGTAGACATTTCATTGACTCTGAGTACAATACAGCCCAAGGAAGTTTCCTTGAAAATAATAATGGGATGGGAATAAACTTTTATTGAAAAGCTAATGTGACTTGGTAGTGAGGAACTGTAGGTGGATTTTAGGTAGACCCAACAGATTAAATTCTGATACCTCTAGCTTTTAGGGTAGAATCACCTTTCAGTTGCTACCTAGGATTAAATAAGAATGATTGTGTCCTAATTACATCAATCTGGAAGAATATGTGTCTGAAGAATAGCTCTTAAAAGAAAAACAAAACTTGATTCAGAAGTATTATTTCTTCTATGATAGTTGTCTTTACTGTTCCAATTCTAATTTTCTTGACTATCTGAAAGAATTAAATTTCTTGGCTTCTTGCATTGCTGGTTCAATAGAGGAAAAAAGCAAAAGCGAAATCCTGAGTGTTAGACTTGGTCTCAAAATTCAACTATGAAAATGTTGAATGAGGAACATGCAATTATCATATATATGTATGTATATATAATATATATACACACATATATGTATATATATGTAATGTCTTGTTTCCTAAAATATTTTGACTCTATCTTCTTGCTACATATGAAAAGTTTCTGATGATTCTCAAATAGATATATTATCTATTAAAGTGGATATTTCCTACCAACAATGCCAATTCAAACTCAGCCATACCTGCCATTTTGTGCAAGTATTGCACACATCGCCCATGTCTATCCATATGCTTGCTACTGGAGATCTACCCAATTCTCCAGAGCGATATATATTTTTTGATACCAGAATAGCTACAGAGCACACACATTGTGGATCAGCCCACCTTGCTCAAGCATATCTCATTTCTGCTTTCCTTTATAATCCCTTCTTTTAAATATTTCTCCTCACACTTCCACCATGCATCTTGTCCTTGCCTCTGGGTGATGCTCTTTTCTTTTATTATTTAGAGATGTTAGTATTTCAAGACAGAGTCACACAATAATATTTATAGGATATTGGTATTGTAAAAATGGAGCATTGCATCAGGGGGAAGTTTGAGTTCATTCAAAGAATTTGGCAACTTCTCAAATCAAATGCAGCATACTCTTCATCCTTTCAATCCAGCTTTCTTTATCATATCTTAGCAGCATCAAAGAAACTGTTTGAAGAGTGCTATCCTTTATGTATATTTTTGCATAGTGCAATCCAAACAATAATCATTCTTTATCCACATTTTTTTTCTGTGTGCATAGTTACCCAAATGTCTAAGTCATTGTGTATTCTAGGCATAAGTCTCTCCATTATAACAAGACTGATGTAATCAGCATAGAATTTGGAAGACCTCATTATCTAGAGGATATCTTCCTTCAACTTCAACTCTGCACTGCATCTCTAACATTACATAATCAGAGTATGGAGATATTTCACTTGAACCATCTTAAAACTTGAATGAAATTCCATAACTGATAGAAATGCAAAGTTCTGATATTTTCTCCTGCAAATTCTAATTCACCAACATTTATAAATGATCTTCTATCAGTGGAAATATGGTATAATGGAAAGCAAACTGACTCTGAAGTCAGAGGATCTGAGTGAAAATATGACGTCAATCATTTATATCGTGTATGCACCTTGGGCAAGTCACTTATGTCTTAATTACATCATATGTAAAAGGAAGGATTGGGATTGATATATCCCAAGATTCCCTACTGCTATAAATCTGTGGTCCTATATGCAGAGCAGTGTGCAAGGCCCTCAAAGATCAAATACAGTGTACAAGGACAAAAGAGGAAACAATTCCTTCAAAGAATTTCTTGCACATAAGATGCTTTATAAATGCCTGCTAGTTGACTGAATGAGGAGTTCTTAATTATAAGAAACAGCAAAGAAAGACATTGAAAAATAATTTTTATGCATAAAATGATTACAGAAGGCAGTATTTTTGCAATTTACAAAAATTTTAGAACAGCACTAGGTGCTCTATAATTTAGGTTCAGTTAATATCCATTAGAGTTTAACATTAGAAACTAGCACATAGACGGGGGGGAGGAAAGTAGTTATTTTCTCATTCACATGTAACTAAATGGCAAGTGAAAATCTCTTTTGCTTAAGTATAATTTTTTAAAAATTGTATCTGGTCTCCAGCACGTATTTCACAAAGTGGAGACCTCTTGGGAAAAAATATATCATTTTTCTAATGTTTTTTATCTAAAATGAATCCATCTCTTGTAATTTTAATTCAAGTTCACTTTAGCAAAATAAATTATTAAAACATGTAATGTAGAATAAATCCCACTGTCTAAGATTTCTGAAGGAAAGTCATATGCCTCAATTACATGTGAAGAGTTTTCTTAAGTTTTCACTGTGATATCATTTAAACATTATAGTCAATATAATTATATGAAAATGTTTTGCAAATGTCTTTTATTTTCAAACTTCATTCATTTCCATTGATCACCATATTTTACTCTTTTGAGAAAGAAAAAGCATCCTAAGAGAAACCTTATCTAACTATGCATAGAGTTTATTTTCCTAGTAATCACTCACTTTTATGCCATGAGGGAGGAAATATCACATACAATATTAATGAAACAAAGTTGATCTTCCAAAATATTTAATTTAAAGAAGCTTTATTTAGAGATTTTTCAGAGATTATCTGTTTATATGAGACATAATATTATACATCAACATATAGTCAACTCCTACTTATCTGCATTGATGGAAGGGAACTTTTAGTATCAATTATAAAAACTGGTAAATAATTCATCTTGGGCTTTCTTTCCTGTGATAGAGGAGTATTAGTTCCAGAGTTAGAGAAGATTGAATAACCCACAGGGTGATGGTATTCAAAGCTGTCCTGGGAAAAATTCCAAGGGATGAAAGTTGTGGATTCAGTCAATTTCATTTCTTCCCTTTGATCCCTGCTTGTAAATAGTGCTGTTTTATATCATTACCTTGAGTTAGCTGGAAAGAACCACAATAAACACAAATTATTCTGAAAAACAAAAGAAATATTCATAAAAGAAAAAAATGCCATAATGTTATAAGCATGGGAACATTAAAAATTGGTTTAGAGGAAAATTCAGCTCATGATCTTCACTTCTGCCTGTGTTTTTCCTACTCAGTTCTGCATATCCACAACTAGTCCACAGATATGTCTGCAGAAACAGAATGATAAAAGATAGAGGGGGAAAAGAACAGCTGGGCGGAAATGATGATAGCTCTAGGGAATACAAATTTGGAATAAATGGATGGAGTGAGCTTCCAGTATATGCATCTGTTTGACATAGTGAAAAGGAATGCTCAGAAAGAAGCTGTCTTCAACTACATGAAAAGTTGTCAGGTGAAGGAGGCATTAATTAGCCTTGGGTTTGGCTTCAGAGGTCCCCAACCAGGAGTAGTGTATAGAAGTTGAAGAGTCTAATTTAGATTCAGCATCAGGAAAACCATTCAAACTATTAGAATTTTTCAAAAGATAAAATGGACTTCCTTGAAGGGGGTGGGGCTCTCGCTCCTTGGAATGCTTTATGTTGCCATTGTGCAATCACTTCTTGGCTATAGTATGGTGGAAATTCTTCGTGTGTATGAGCTGAAGTAAATTGCCATTGAAGCAGTTTCCAACTCTTGGTTTTTGACATTTTTTGAGTGATTCCTCCTCTTTTTTTTTTTTTTTGCCAAACAGACAAAATTACATCGTTAATCATATGCATAGTAATTGCTAAATTGGGACTACTCGCTACAGCAATTTGAATAAAGGCTTTCAATCTGAGCTTGAGGAATTTTAAAATGAGGAAACTTGGATCAGTTTCTCCTGGAAATTTTGATTGTCTCCAGTCTAAGAACTTAAAATAAAAGATTTACAAACTAGTCCCTTCTTTGGCCAATGACAAATCACGTAACATCAAGCAAGCTCTTTATTAGCCTCTGTCTACAGAAGACAGAAAAATGAAGAAGGAGTTATAAAACCATATTTGTTTACTCATGCTCACACTATTACAATTGCCCTCTCTCCGTTGTCTTTCTCCACTCTAGTTCATCTTCCACTCATCTGTGAAAGTGATCTTTCTAAATTTCAAGTCTAACCATGTCACCCTTTCCCTATTCAATAAGCTCCACTTTCTCCCTATTACATCTACTATCAAATGTTAAATCTCTGTTTGGCTTTTAACACCCTTCCTCATCTTATGCCTTCACACGTTTTACAGTCTTCTTACATTTTGCTCTCCTCCCTGCATTGTCAAAATCAGCTGTACTGACATATTGCCAATATATTGCCCACCCAATTCATTTCATCTCCTAATTCTAAGCATATTCATTCAGCATCACACAAACCTGCTCTCCTTCCTCTTCCCTGACTTTCTTTAAATCTCAGCTAAAATCTACTTTTCTACAAGAAGTGTTTCCTGAAACTCCGAGGGTCTTTTTGCCATCTCTTTTAAGATTACCTCCATTAACCTACATATATTGTTCATACATGTTTGAGTGCATGTGATCTGCCCCAATAGACTGTGAGCCCCTTGAGGGCAAAGGATGTTTTTACATTCATTTTTATCCCCAGGAATCAGCACAATGCCTGACACATAATAGGTACTTAATAAATACTTATTAACTTGAGAACTATGTGTCTCAGATACCTTTTAAACCATAGACTTTTCCACCTATGAGGAATCAACTTCAAGTAGAAGGCAGAAATGATATTTTGGGAGAACAATCAAGTCGCTTGAAAGAATGGGAACAGATAGAAGGTTCCTTTTTGAAAAGATCCTTTATCCAGAAATTATTGCTTACACTGAAAAATGTTCACTTTGAAATACTATAAAATTTCAGATTATTATGTTTCACCAGACAAATCATTCTTAATGTCTTCATTGTTTTCTTCAAACCCTGTGCTCTCCTCAGTTAGTAGGTCCTCTGTCGAGGGCTGATTATAATCTATCCGGATCAATCCTAGTTCATCCTGTACAAGTCTAGCCTTTGTTCCCCCATAAATCTTCCAAGAGAAGACCAACAATTTAAATTAGGTTAAGAAGATGACATGATGAGAATAACAAAACAGTATCTCCCTCTCTAATTATGTGAGTTGCCCATATTTTTCCATTGACACATTTATCTAATGACATTCTCTATGCCCCCTCCAAGTAATTTCTCACATATAACACATTAGGCTGATACGCGCCATCCATCTATTACTGCCCTGTTCATTTTGGAAAATCTTACGTTGGAATGGTTTGGAAACTGTAGTTAGCTCATGATGTGCACACATATAGCAACAATAGAATAACAACGGTATAAAAAAACCCTAAAGATGGCATTTTATTTCAGGTGGAAGCATGATATCATAAAGGAACTGTGACACTTTACAAAAACAATCCACCCTGTTTTTTTCTCCATTTCTGGCTCCAGTCATAAACTATTTGCAATGCTTTTTTCCAAGATACATTTACTGATGATCCAGGTCAATGGATCTGGGCGTGGATATTCTTATTCCACTTTTGTTCTTGCTTTTGTGGATTTTAAGTCTAAATAGTTGAGGGAATCTCTCTTTGCCTTCAGCTGTGCCAGCCTCCTTAATAGTGATACTTGGGCTTAATAAATGTCTGTTTTATGCTTTATTCAATGTGAATAAAAAGAGAGAAATTTGACAAAGCTATCTTTTTATTAAATCTTTCAAGAAATCCTATATTAAAATAATCTTAGGGGCAGCTTGTTGGAGAACATTTAAGGTCAACATTTTACTGTACTGAATCTATCTATCTATCTATCTATCTATCTATCTATCTATCTATCTATCATCAACAAAAAATAGACAGGACAATATTGTATTCTTTTTACTTTTAATTTAATTGTGTGGCTGGTAAAATGTAATCCACCACATAAAATTGTAAGAAAAAGAACAGCTAGATCTTATGAGAAATAACAACTAATAAAATATAAGTAATCATTGGAAATATAACTATATTAAAAGAAAATTTGATTAAAACCCACTTTAAGAAGTTCATCCTGAAATACCTTAGAATGAAATTGGAAGGAGAACAATAAATTGATTAATAATGGAAATGGCTGAGAAATATTTTTACAACAATTTTTTTTTTTTTTTTTACCCTCAATAGCGATGGAAGCACAACATCTGGAATCTCAGAATACCATTACGGGTGGCATAAAGAGATTGAAATGGCATTGAAGAAAATAAGACAGGTTAAAAACAACTTAATTAAATCAATTGAAAATAGAGGATTATATGGTTGAAGTCTCACATCAATGAGGGCATAGAGGAATTAATTCTTAAGCTACCTGAAAGATTGGAAGATATCCAAAGTATTGAACAAATATTAGACATATTTATTATTGCCTCACTCATTTCACAAAGGTGACTGAGAGAATACTAGAAACTCCTGACCTATGTTAATTTCCTTTCTCTAAAAAGGTTTTATAATCATTTTCGAACACTTGTTAGTAATCCTTGGTGAATATATGAGAAGGGTACAGGCAGGGATGTACTGGGGCCAGTTTGAACTAGCTCACAAGAACCAATTGTTATATTTTCAGTGTGAGTATTTATACCTCAGAAATCAGTATGAGTTTAGAGAACTCCCAGATGAGCACCTATTCTCCAAGTTAAATTCTTAGAGAGTGCTTCAGTTATCACAGCTTAAAATGGGAATGATAATATGTTTGCTACCTAGCTTGCAGGATTCTTGATGTGAAAATTCTTTGTGTTGAAGAAAAGTATTATTAAATCAGACTTTTAGGCCCAAATAACTTTGTAAGAAGACTTGAATATAAAACAATGTTGCTCAAAAATTTAAAAGTGGTATTTTTCTTACAATGCTGTGAATGAATGCAAACATTTAATATCTGTATTTTACTATATAAGTGAAATAATTTGTTCATGATTACAAAATTAAGAAACGTTGAGATTCAAAACAATATCCTCAGACTTCAGATTCAGAGTTCTTTCCATGATATGGTACTGCTTCTGCTTCCTTTGTGAAGGGGTAAGCTATATACATACATACATACATATACATATAATGGTCTTTGTTGATTACACACAAAAAGTGAATTTAACTTTTTGATTCACAAAAGGTGTTGTTTTTTTGTTGGAGGAAAGCATGAAGCAAGAAAATAGGCGTGTCTAGGTTATGTTAGCCACTTTATGCCTCTCAATGAGATATAATGAATTAATAACATATTTATGACATAGGTACATAGAGTGTAACACACTAGCCATTCATAGGTAATTTATAAGGCTGTTGCAAAACATATCAGCATTCACTTCAAGTCCATTCATTCTATTGTAAGTGTGGCATATTTCACTCTGCTCTAAATGGCCAAGATATTGGAGTGTACCATAAGTCATTTATAAAGAAATCATTTGCCATTAAACTAAATTAATTTGTATGAGTTGTTGACAACATTACTATTTAATAGGCTGCTACAAATAAACTATATGCATTGCATAGAGCTATGGATGTTATGTAACTATTTCACATCTGAAGAACATAAAACTTTTTAAATTAAAAAAAATTCATTTCCTTGATCTTGGGACATTTTTAATCTGTTTAGTGCCACAAACATCAAGAATTGTTGGTAACATATTTTCCAGTCTTGTATACCTTCAACAGATTGCTAATGAATAGACTTAAAATTTATAGCTCATTTATTCAGCAAATTACTTCTAAGCCATTTTTACAGTGTTGTGAAGTGAGTCTGCAAACACCTGGGAGCTGACATCTCTTTGCAAATGAATTACAAATTACTGAGAATGATTTATTAAGTGAAAATTTTTAATAATGTTGTAAGACCTTGTTTGAAAACTTGATTCTCAAAAACTTGCACTATGTAGCATAATGATGTGTATATTTTTCTGCTAGGGCTCTTAACTACAGTTTTACCATTTTAAAAACAAACAGAATGCTAATTGAAACAATAACATCTCTATTGTCTTTAAAATCCCTGATGAACAAAAGCATGACCCTCAGACTTCTCTTCTTTGCCACTCAAATAAAATTTTTTTAAGGAATTTGTTCCAAGTTTTAAGAGAGTAAAGGGTGAAAAATTGCAGGTAGGAATTGGGTTTTGAATAGAATTATATCTAAAGATAGCCTGCCTGAGATTGGTTTCAAAGAGTTAAGTAGTCTTTCCAGATTAAGTGCTAATAAAAGAGGAGGAGAAATGAACAGAGGACAAAACAGTGTGATTTTAGTCAAAGAAGGCTTTGTATATCACCAGAATAATGTGGTTATCAGTCACAAAAATGGCCAAACTAAGAATGCGACCTTGCTGAGCACAGTGCACAGTGACAGGCTCATCTTGAAGGAGAACCCGAAGCTTTAGTTTGGACTATTCTTAAACCTGAGTACACACAAGAAAAACATGGCATGCCACATAAGAAACTGCTTAACTTAAACTTTAAGAAACACCTATTATATTGCAAGGCAAGATCTAGTGTAACTTAGAGTCATAGAGATGTAGATTCCAGTGATGCCTCTGAAACATACCACTTATGTGACCCTGGAAAATTTGTTGAACCTCCCTAACCTCCCAGTTGACTCCTTAAGACTGATTTTCAGAACAGTTTCTGAACACTAGTAGAGGGAATCTCCTTGATGGGAGTTCCCTGTATTGATGAAATTACTTGTCTGTATAACTTATACATATTTATATTAATTAATTACATATTATTATATTTGCATATAAATCAAATTTATTTGATATATTTGAACATATATATTTTATTCAGATATGACATAAGTGTATATGAATATAAACAAACACAAACATATATGTGTATGTATATATATGTATGTCTATGTATATCTCTATAACCTACATATATGAACAACCACAGATAAATTTGATGAATTTATTTCCTCTCTATTTTATTTCTTTTGGGGAATTGTAAAAGCATCCTCTTTTATAGTAGACTATCAGGCACACTCTTGTGAAGGCATAATTGTCAAGAATCAGGGGCAGAGCCAAGATGATGGAGTAGAAGCATGCACATACTCTAGCTCTGCCCCCACAGCCCATAAAATACCTATAAAGAAAGACTCTCCAAAAACTCTAGAGCTGCAGAAGCCAAAGAATGACAAAGTAGAGGAGATTTCCAGCCCAGGGTGACCCAGAAAGCTGATGGGAAAGGTCTGTCATACCAGACACAGAGTAGAGCCTAGCCCAGTTTTAGCCACACCACTGGGAGGAGCAGGATTTTGGGGGACAGAATCCTTGGCAGCAATGGTGGTTCAGAGATCCCTTAACCCACAGGTGCCAAAGGTCAGTGAGAGGGCTTTTTCAACTAGAGGGAGAAGGGAGCAGGGTCATTGCCTAGCCCTGGTCCCAGCAGCAGCAGTGGCCAGGCAGCCAGCAGTCAGCATCCATTGTTGGATAAAGTCCCTGGGGAAATTGAGCAGTTGATCTGAAACTAAGCCCTGAGTGGCAACCCTGCCCCCACCTAAAGCCCCCGGGGGATTGAGAAGTTAATATCAATCACAGCCACCAGCCTGGCCAGGGAGTAAATTCCTCTCCCTTCATTGTGCCACCTTGGAGGAACTGAGAACTTAACAACTCCCCAGAGTATACCCTACTGTTGACAAAGGACCCAAAACTCAAGTAAATGATTGGGGAAATGCCCCCAAAAAGGGAAAAAAAAATGAGACTGTAGAAGGTTACTTTATTGGTGAACAGATAGTCTCTCCCATCCTTTCAGATGAGGAAGAACAATGTTTACCATCAGGAGATGACATAAAAGTTAAGGCTTCTGCTTCCAAAACCTCCAAAATAAATATGCAATGGTCCCAGGCCTTGGAAGAGCTCAAAAAGGATTTTGAAAATCAAGTAAGACAAGTAGAGGAAAAATTGGAAAGAGAAATGAGAGTGATTCAAGAAAATCATGAAAAGTGAGTCAACAACTCGGAGACCCAAAAAATGCTGAAGAAAATAACACCTTTAAAAATAGGCTAACTCAACTGGCAAAAGAGGTCCAAAAAAACCAATGAGGAGAAGAATGTTTTAAGAAGCAGAATTAGCCAAATGGAAAAGGAGGTTCAAAAGCTTACTGAAGAAAATAGTTTTTCAAAATTACAATGGAACAGATGGAGACTAATGACTTTATGAGAAACCAAGAAATCACAAAACAAAACCCAAAGAATGAAAAAATGGAAGATAGTGTGAAATATCTCATTGGAAAATCAACTGACCTGAAAAATAGATCCTGGAGAGACAATTTAAAAATTATGGGACTACCTGAAAGCCATGATCAAAAAAAGAGCCCAGGCATCATCTTTCATGAAATTATTGAGGAAACCTGTCCTGATGTTCTAGAACCAGAGGGCAAAATAAATATTGACGGAATCCACCTATCACCTCCTGAAAGAGATCCAAAAAGAGAAACTCCTAGGAATATTGTATCCAAATTCCAGAGTTCCCAAGTCAAGGAGAAAATATTGCAAGTTGCTAGAAATAAACAATTTGAGTACTGTGGAAATATGATCAAGATAACACAAGATCTAACAACTTCTACATTAAGGGACTGAATGGCCTGGAATATGACTAGAAGTAGAAGGAACTAGGATTAAAACCAAGAATCACCTACCCAGCAAAACTGAACATAATACATCAGGGAAATAATGGTAATTCAATGAAATAGAGGACTTTCAAGCATTCTTGATGAAAAGATCAGAACTGAAAAGAAAGTTTGATTTTCAAACACAAGAATAAAGAAAAGCATGAAAAGGGAAAAAAACAGGGAAGAGAAATCACGAGGGACTTACTAAAGTTGAACTCTTTACATTACTGCATGGAAAGATAATATTTATAACTCTTGAAACTTTTCTCAGTGTCTGGGTAGTTGGAGAGATTATACACACATACACACAAACATGCGCGCGCACACACATACACACATACATATATGTATATCTATAGAGAGAGACAGAAAAACAGACATAGAGAGAGAGACAGAGAGCACAGGGTGAGTTGAATATGAAGGGATCATATCTAAAAATATGAAATTAAGGGGTGAGAGAAATAGATTGGGAGGAGAAAGGGAGAAATGGAATGGAGCAATTATCTCTCATAAAGGAGGCAAGGAAAAGCTTTTCCAATGGATGGGAATAGGAGTGAGGTGAGAGGGAAAAAGTGAAACTTACTCTCATCACATTTGGCTCAAGAAAGGAACAACATACACATTCAATTTAGTATGAAAACCTATTTTACACTACAGGAAAGTGGGGGAGAGGGGATAAGCAGGGTGGGGGAGGATGATGGAAAGGAGGGCAAATGTGAGGAGAGAGTAGTTAGAAGTAAACATTCTTGGGTAGGGACAAGGTCAAAAGAGAGAATAGAAGAAATGGAGGGCAGAATAGAATGGAGGGAAATATAGTTAGTCTTACACAACATCACTGTTATGGAAGTGATTTGCAAAACTATACATACATAGTATATACTGAATTGCTTGATTTCTCAGCAGAGATGGGTGGGGAGGGAGGAAAGGAGAGAAGTTGGAACTCAAAGTTTTAGGAACAAATGTTGAGAATTGCTTTTGCATATAACTGGGAAATAAGAAATACAGGTAAAGGAGTATAGAAATTTATCTTGCCCTACAGGACAATGGAGAAGGTGGGGATAAGGAATGGGAGTTATGTTAGAAGGAAGGGCACATTGGTGGAAGGGGCAATCAGAATGCAAGGTGTTGGGGGGAAGGGGAGTGATAGGGAGAGAATGAGGAACTCACAATTTTGTGCAAGTGAATAGTGAAAACTTAAAATAAATAAATTTTAAAAAATTGTCAAGAATCAGAAGAGGAATTCAGGGAAGATATTTCACTAGAGTGGTAATGTAGCAGATGAGTAGGCATCCAGAGAGAAACTCCAGGCAGGACATGTGTGGAGCATGACTTCATGCCCAGGCATAGAAAAACAATAATACCAACAATATCCCACTTAGACTATGCTTATTTTTGTGAAATATATGTACACATTCACACATATATGCAGACATACACATACACACATTCATATTAAAACAAACAAAATTTATTGAATTCAGTAAAGTGAAATGTAACCCTAAATTATCTCTACCAATCATGTGTCACATCTATATAAAACAATTATTCAAGGTTTATTGAAAAATATAATGACAATAACTCCAATCAATGATCTATTACTGTTCTTAACTACCAAATGAGTTACTAAATGGGATGTGTATAATCACCAAAGATATTAGACATGGCAAGGAAGGAAACATAAACAGAAGCCAAGATGGAGACCAATTGTGTATATAGAGTTATTCCCTAGAATGTTCTTACTGATAGATGCCATTCTGCTGGTTACATACAAACATGCACATAGATCATGGCTGTATTTTTTGTACTCTCTCTCTCTCTTTCTCTCTCTCTCTCTCTTTCTCTCTCTCTCTCTCTCTCTCTCTCTCTCTCTCTCTCTCTCTCTCTCTCTCTCTCTCTGTATCCCTCTCTGTCTCTGTCTCTCTCATTCTCTTTCTTAAATTCCAGCTTACCCTGGAACATTGCCTTTTCTTGCCATGGAATGAACCCCTATCTTCTTGGGTGATCTTACATTTCCCTATTTATCTCATTTCCTCCCATTTTTCTTTCACATCCCTTATTTGTTATGTTCCAGCCAGTTAATATTTCATAGGCAAAAAAAACCTCAAACATTGGAAGAATATTAAAAAGAAAAAAATGGGCTATTGTTTCAGGCAGAAATGGGATGTAATTAAAATATCTTAAATGCAATACAGCCTTCTGTGTAGGTATATGTACACATGCATCTACACATGTAAATATGTGTACATATGGCATATACATACATAAATGTATACTCTTTCTATATATTTTGGCATATACATATACACTATATATATTCATAATACAGATAATCCAATCCACTTTAATATTCTTATCCAATTTGTATATAATATACAATATACAGTATACATGTGTGTATGTATGTATGTGTGTGTAATATCTATCTCTTCTTCCACCTTAGAAAATGTTTTGAAGTTTATGTGTTATTCATTTGGTAATGGATACTAATTTTATTAGTTTAAAATTATTAGAATCACCTTGCAAATGCCAAGCTCATGTTATACCCTTAAAATATGAATATTTCTAAAATACTATCTTCTCATTTATTACAAAATTTATGGAAAATCTGTTGAAAGGAGCTTTGTTTATATTTATTTGTTTTAGGTGTATAATGAGTCAGTCAAAAGAGGACAATTTATTTATAGTTGAAAAACTGAAACAAAATTATTTATATTTCAATCCATTATTCTTCCTGGTACATTACTTTTCCCTCCAACATATTTAAAGTCATGTCTAATATTTACATTTCAGTTTTTTAGGTGATTTGAATTTAACATTGATACTATAAGGAAAATTTGTTAAAATTAAATATGTACTTAATGGCAGGTGAATATGAAAAAAGTGTGCATTTAATAAAAAAAGACTAGAAACAGAACTGAAAAGTAGGATACCTAAATAAAAGAAGTAAAGGTTTGGAGTAGCAAGAATTGAGTCCAAATCCAGACTCCTACATGTGTCAGCTTTGTGACCTAAACCAAGTCATCTAATTTCTTAGATTCTAACTTCCTCCTCGATAAGAAACTAATAATAGCTGTATAAATTACCTCTTCCTACTTCCGTCATGAAAATCAAGCAAGAATGTGAAAATTTTATAGCATCAAAACATTATGCAAATATAGTTAATTATTTTAAATAACAGAACAATGCTCTAGTTGTATTTATAATACTTCATACACGTGTGTTTTTAACAGATTTTAACAGACTGAGCTTCTTTAATTATTATTGTTTTTATAAAGTCAGTATCCAAACTTTCAAAAGACAATATCTAAAATTACATCAAAATTTAACTAAATTAGCGATAAAGGAAATTTCTCCTTAGAAATGAGCAATTTAGAAGCAATAATCTAAAACAGTTTTAATCAGAAGGAAAAAAATCAAATGACACATTCTATTGGCAAGCACATTCCCAAGAGTTGAAGACTTACACTGAAACAAGTTGAGCAAAGGCCATTATTTTGAGGGAAAAATTTTAGAAATAGAAATCTTACTTCTGATGCCTTAACATAAGTTTTCTAAAAATTTCTTTTGAGGGGGCTGGGATTGAGAGAAAAGGTTTTCTTTTAAAAAAGCTACTCTCAACAATTTTATATGAAGAAATAATTAATTACCAACAGTAGATTCCTGTACATATAAACATTTCCTATCACTAGGAGAGATGGTAGGTAGAATGCTGAAACTGGAGTGAGGAAGACCAGAGTTCAAATCCTACCTCAGATACCTGAGGTACCTCTGATACCTGTGATATGACCTTGGCTAAGTCACTGAATATCTGCCTGCTTTACTTTTCTTATCTGTCAATTTGTGATAATAATAGCACCTACTACACAGGTCTATTGTGAAGTTCCAAATTAGCTAACACTCATTAAGCACTTTGTAAACATTAAAGAGTTATACAACACTAGCTGTTACTACAACTGCTGCTGCTATCACTACTGCTACTACTACTACTACTACTGCTACTACTGGATCTAGCAATATCCAGAGAATAATAAGCTCGGCATACTATGTAGGTAAACTACACTGAAGAGTATCAAAGTGGTAATCTTTTGCCCCCTCCCCTCCAAGAAAAAAAGGTTCATTTAAAAATATCATTCTAGCAAGGTGTATTTATGGGCATATTATTTCCTCATTATGATTGCTAACTTCCAGGTAAAGGAAGGTTCCTTAAATGGTAAACTATACACATCAAAATAAAGTAAATCTGTAAAAAGTAATTTGCAAATTTATAAATTTCCAAATTTGTGATAAAAAGCAATGAGTTTGTTACTTAAAAATGGTCTTTCATTTCAGGTTACCAACTAATTATTTGATGCTAGCTATGTGCAAAGCACAAAGTCCTAGCTAGGGCTACAAAGGAAAACAAAACAAAACAATTCCTACTCCTAAGGAACTTACATTGTACTGGGTATATGTGGATATTTGTATGAGTGTGCACAAGGGAGAAGTTCACGCACTCACATTCACACACACACACACACACAACACAGCTCTGTGGTAGAAAACAAATGATTTTAAAAGGTTCAAATACTACTTTATGAGGTTTCAAGTGAGAAAGGTCTTTGACAATGAATAGAAAGCAGAAAAAATAATGGTGTTTCAGTGGGGCAAGTACTGTTTTTAGAGAAAAAAAACCCATAAATTCAAACCTGCCTCTGTCTTTTGCACGTGTGTTATCTTGGTCAAACCACTATCATTTTCTTAGCTTCTTCGTCTTCAAAATGAAATGATCAGATTAAAGTGCCTCTAAGGCCCCTTCTGTTTTAAATCTACAATCATACCTAGATTATAATCTACAATCATTTCCTAGAGGAGATGACATACCAATCAGTTTTTAAAGGATCACAAGAATTCAGTGGGTGGAGATTTGTAGCATGATTCAGTCAAAATGAACAACACTGTTTTGGGCAGAAACTCAAAGATATTCCAAATAATGTTGCTGATTGCATTATTTTTCTATTTCATGGCAAGACACATGAAGATTCAGTATATGGACAATTATTACAGGGAAATGGGAGGCAAAGGAATCCTTGGCTAGAGCCCCAGGTCCCTATAGGGGCAACTACTTTCCCTCTATTATCTACAATGCATCTAGCGCAAATATTATTTTTACATGATTCTTCTTAAATGGTGAACTCCAGGAGAGCAGGCACTTGTTTTCCTTTCTTTGTTTCTATAATGTTCAGTACTGCGCCTGGTACAAAGTAGGTGTTTAATACATATTTATTAGCTGACTGACCGATGAGGGTTCCTTTACTCATATAGACATGAATGCATCAATACCAATAAAATATAAACTCCTCTGATGGAATGTCCTCAAGGAGGACATAGATTCTGTCATTTCCATCTTTGCATGCCGAGCATCTTGCATCCTGACCGGCATATAGTAACTGTTTAAAAAATGCTTCTAGATTGATTGATCAATGTGAGTTTCTACATGGAAACAAATATCCTAATGGAGTGTTTGTCCCCTAGGGTTTTTTGTAGGCAGGGATAGAAGTGCCTTGTATCCAGGAACTCTGAAAGCATTATCTTGTAGAAACAGTGACATCTGTTGTAATTGTCTAGTCCAGAGACTTGAACTAGGAAGGGATCTTGGAACT